>APFE031212556.1:0-14270 GCA_000404065.3 Pinus taeda | reverse complement strand
TAGTAGGATCCAGAAATCGAAATGACTTCTCTATCCAGAATGTATGCACCTATGCATCAAGATCATGTTCCAGGATTTCCAAATTGTATGCCTTAGGCAGATTGGAAAACATACCTGCCAAAATTTAGAGATGGAAAAGGGGATGATGCTACACTTCATTTAATAAGATTTCATATGCATTTGCATAAGCTGAGGATTAATTTTCATGAAGATTGTTTAATGAAGATGTTCATGGTCACATTAGAAGAAAGAGTATGGTCTTGGTATGAAAGCTTGCCTCCTTCTTGTATCTATTCTCTCAAGGATTTTCACTCAGTATTTATTGAGAGTCATAGAGAGGCCTTTCCTTCTTTGCTTTTGATTGAATATTGTTGTGATAATTTTGAAGATTTTATTCAAGACCTAGAAAGTGCTTATGGTGATGAAGAGTTTATGGATGATGAAATCTTGGATGCATTGGATGAAAACCCTTTTCACCACCATGTTAAGGTCATGTATTCTACCTTGGATGACAGTAAAATTGACTAGAATTCTCCAATATATGACAGTGATCTTCTATCATCTAAATTAGGTGATGATTTGTAGGAGTCTTATGATACACAAGAACATCCCTAACATATAACAATTTTTGTAGCTGAAAATGAAACTAATCAGATTGTCAAGGATCAAGAAAAGAGTAGTGAAAGAGAAGAGTTTTTTGTAAAGCATATTGGAGAAGAGAATTGTATTTAGGAAAACTTCCAACAAACAATTTCTTCTTTGACTGAAGATAATATTGATTAGCAATCGATTGTTGAAGGTCACATTCATTCCCTCAAATTATATGAAGGTATGCGGAAGTGTTTAGGAGATCAAGACATTGTTGAGGAGTGTCAATCAAATTTCTCTTCAAATATTTCATTTCTTGAATTTTTGTCTCAAGATGAAACTTGTCCATCTATATGTTCAGAATTGTTTGAAGACCAAGAGCACACTCTTCCCAAAGTTCATCATGAAAAACAACTATTGTAATAGAAGGATGTTTATTAATTTCTCCAAATCAAGAAGAGCCAATTTTTCATGATTTTCAGGATCCTATGGTAAATTCATTACAGCTAGTAATGAAGGTTAATATTGAAGCATTCATTGATGAATATGATCAGTTTTAGCACATAGACAAATCAACAGTTTGGAATGAGGTTTGTTTTCCTGTTTTTAATCATCTAGAAAAGCATATGTTGAATGATTTCCATGATCCTCTGGTGTGTTTATTGCAGTCATCAGTATAGGAAGAATTTTTCAAGTTTTTCAATACAGGTGTTGAATCCATATGGAATTTGGAGTTTCCTAGCTTTTGTTTTGTCTGCGTACTCAAGGAAAGTGTGAGTAGGATTCAAGTAAGTATCCATTTGTTGGATTGGTTACACTGGAGGGATCATTACACATGATTGTATATACATCTTCAATAGGAGGGTAGTTATCATAAAGATTTTAAGCCCGAGGTAAAGGCCCTAAGATCCCAATGGCTTATTGCCATAAGTAAGTTTAGTCAGTATGTTTTTTATAATCAAGTCAGTCAGTTAGTCAGTTAGTTTTCAATTTGAGTTTAGTCTTTGCATTCTGACTCCATGCCCAATGGATAAGGCTACTTGGTCTACGGTATTCGTGACACCTCCAAGGAGCTTCCATTCCCAGTTGGAGTGAATGTTAGTGTCAGTCAGTTCAGCCTATCACCAATGATCAAATATGCTCTTACAAGGTGTTGTCAAGGTGTGAAGTCAAATTTTTTTCATTTCAGTGAGTCTTCAAATAAAAATTTGGTCACTGGATGTTGTGTCTAGGTCACTACTACTCCCTTCACTTACTCATGTTCTTCATCACTCATCATGGTCATTTTCTTCTTCAAGGTATCATATATTCATTTAAGTGTCTTGGGTCATGAAATGGTTAAATTCCTCATTTTAGGTCATGGTCTAGAGTTTCACTCCAAGTGTCATCTTGATATCATAAGTTTCCAAAAACATTTCCATCATGTGATTTAATGGGTAAAGGGAGTTAGCAACTTAGGGAAAGAAAAATAAAGGTAAAGGTATTTTTTTATTTCAAATAAGACAATGTTACAATACACTATCTTGCCTCATCATTTCTCATAGGGACATATTTTCTTTAAAATATGTTTCCGACCAAATGGAGAAGAATTTTAGAAAAGTGAAAGAGGTTTGTGTCCATTATATTCCAAGGGATAGAAACCTCCTTGATTTTATGCATGGGTGTTACGATTTGAAAGAAATTCCCACACTATGCTTGCCACAAGAGAGTTGATGCACTTCTGGAAAGCTTGACTTCAAGATAGTTTTTCAAATTTGGAGCAGGTGTTGGTAGTTCTTAAGGACTCTATTATGTAGCAGACATCCTAATATTTCCAATGGTACCTTCAGATCATGATTTCCATTAGTGAAAAGCATAAAAAATTTCTTTGTAAGTTGGAGCTTCTCTTATGTCAGAGACACCCTGGGTTTTGGAGTGACCTTGGGAAAATCAAATTTTATCCCTAATGAATTATCCAAATTGCCTTCGTGAGGAGTCTATTTTATATTTGACTTCAAGAGCTTTCCAACGAGCTATCAATCTCTCACTTCAGAGAATTTTAAGGCCTCCAAAAGTGGTTTGGAAGACCAGCACTATGCTCAGGAAGACTACGTTGTGCTTGGAGGCCTGGCGCTGCACTCAGGAACACTGTGCTGCGCTTGGGCCAAAGTAGCTAAAATTGCCTGAAATTCACCCAAACTCAATTTGTAAGCTTTCTCACTTGATTTATTGCAATCCTAAGCTGAGATACAAGTAATTAAACTAGCTTACTTACCTTTTTAATTTGCAAAATCAATTCATGCCAAAGCTTTCTTCAATTAGGGCTTTTTAGTGAATTTCTCATGCAAAAATGATAGGGTTGACGATGTCCATTTTCCTTTCTTGATTTTTAACATGTAAAATCTTACCCTACACCTTTATACATTTTTTATATACCATGTAAACCACTCAATAAACCTCAAAACATAAATGTACCTCACTAAGATTGAAACCCATGTTCATTCCTAGGGGTTTTGGGCACTTTCCCTAAAAACTCTGTTTTTTCCCTTTCACAAGCACATTGTTCCTTCATTTATCTTCCACTAATTTTCGTCAGCTCTCCAAATTTCATTTCCACCTCTTTCAAACCTCCTTTCCCATTTTTTCAAGCTCCACCTTCACATCACTTCATTTTCCACTCATAACTCACTGTTTTTTTTCCCTTTTCCTATCATCTAGGCTTTCAAAAATTAAATGAGATTCCTTCACCAAGACACATCAAAAAAGCTTATGGAAGTAGGGTTATCAAAAAAATTAGAGGTGGTTCCCAAGGTACCTAGAAAAAGAGTGACCAAAACATACCAGGGATGAAAAGGAATTTTGTTTGCTTCTCATGGTGACAAATGGGCCAAGCCTTCTTCATCAACAAAGCAGGAACTAACATCACAAGAGAAAGGCATAGTTGAGCATGAGTTTGAGCTTATTGATTTAGAGGAGGAAGATCAGACTTCAATCATGCAAGAGACAATTAGAGAGAAGGACTATCAAATTAAGGAGCTAACAATCAATATGGAAAGAGAAAAATATGTCATATCATTCCTTGAACAGGAGAATAGCTAGCTCAAAGAAAAGGAATTGATCATGGAAAAAGAACAAGCCAAGTTATTGCAGTAGGTTGGAAAAGGCAAATAGATCATGGAATCAAGTGATATTGAAGGATCAAAAGTGAAAGGAAAGAGAAAGAGGCCAAGAACAAAGGGCCTAAAGAAGTCATTGTAAGAAGAGGAAGAACACATTCTCTTAAATTAAGACCTAGACCTAGAGGACAAGATTTCTCTTAAGGTAAATCAAGACAAGGAGTATTAGCTAAATAGGGTGAATAAACGCTTGGATAAGCTCCTTGAGAAGGAAAACAGGGATAATCAGTTGCTCGGACACATGGCACACCACTACCAAGCTCAAAACATGATCGCCAATGTCAAAGTAAAGCAACTTGAAAATAAGCTCAAGGAGGCCAAAAAATACCCAAAGGATGAGGGGAACTTAGAGATGCTTACTGAAGCATCAATGAAGCTATAAAAAGCATGTTTTAATAAATTTTGGTCCAAATTCAGAAATTCAGTTGCTCCAAAATCGTAGCGCCTTAGCACTAAGCCTTTTCCTTAAGCCTCCATTTGAGGAAAGGTCTAAATTTTTGGAAATATCTTTCCATCCTCTAAAAACCCATTTGCTCATATTTTGTAGAGGTGGCCTAGTTTTGGAGAAAAACGCAAAAAAGTGGCAAAAAAATAACATTCTTGACCATTTTTTTTATAGGCGTTGCGCTTCTGGAGTGACCTTTAGAGAATGGATGTTTGAAGGCCTACCCATGGTCCAAATTCAGAAATGCAAACTATTCCAGAAAATAGACTTGAAGTGCTAGTTGACCTTTCTCTCAGTTTTTCATTGTAACCCTTAGAAGGTGGTAGACCCTAGATTGAACCTCAAGCTTAAGGAAGGTAGTGCCAGGGTAACCATAAACCATGCTTATCCAAGTAGCTAGCCCTACTAGGCCAGAAGAGGGCTCTCTCCATAAGGATCTCAACCAAATTGACTACATCTAGAAATTGATATTAGGCTAGGTATAGTAGCACAAGGTTTGATTTGATTTTAAAAGGGTTTTTTTGGATCAGGAGGAGCCAAATAGTTAGGGCAAGGAAATTAGGTCAAAATTGTAGGGTGTTCGATCCACCAAGGTAGGCATAACGATCATAACCTTAGGGTTTGATTGATGAGGTGAAAATATACATGAGGAGATAGGAAGAGCATGTAAACCTCATGGAGTCTTCCTAAACTGAAGAAAACACAGACTGTGAAATGTCTACCCAAAACAGAGCATAAATGTTATGGATTTTGCCTTTCAGACTTGTATACATTCACATAAAGAGTATAAAATGAATAAATGTAGTCAACAATACATTTTAACACATGAAAACATAAGAAAAAATGAACTGGGCATCATACCACATGGATCCCAAAGAAATAGCTGTAATTTTTCGTTAATCTCATGTTGTAACTGATACAAAATGATATTTTATCAAAGCATAAGCATCCCACTAAGTCCAACCCCTAAAAATTACTAGGGAAATACATAATATAGGCTTCAAACCACCCATCCAAACCACAGGGGGTCGAATCCATGAGAAGAGGGAAAGAGTGAAGAAAAGTGAAACTGATAACAAGAGAATAGGGTGGTCAAAGTGACTCATCCATAATCCAAGCAAACTGATTCATTACACCTCATGAACTTGATTTACCTAATGTATTTATCCTAGTAAGTACTAGAAACATGATAATTTCATTCAAATCATCATTTACATGGATAAAATCATGATTTTCCAAGGTGAAAGTGAAAACTAGAATGAAACTGTGAAAATCTGGACAATGTGTCAAATGTGTAGTGCCAGTGATAAGCGCATAGTGCCAATGCCAGGTGCTCTCTTCATCTTCAAGTGGACTTTTGAGTGCCTTCATGGCATCCAAATTGGGAAAAAAATAGCTCGTTGGAAAGATCTTCAAGTCTAGTTTCTAGAACATCTTGAATTTTTTCTTTTGGAGTTCGTTTTCCCTATCAAACGTCAATTATTGCAACACTAATCAGCATGTGGTGCCTAGGCCAAAAAGAGGGTAGAAAGGTCATTTTTTGAGGGTTTTTGGCCCTTTTGGTCAACCAGTTCTACCCTAAAACCTTAGCAAATGCACAGGGTGCATGTACTCATAATTGGGAATACAAAAATGCTAACCATTTCCTCAGTGGATGCCCCAAAAAAGAGTGCAGTGCCCAAGGTACTTTGCGTTCGACCTCCATGGTTGTGCTAAAAATTGTTTGAAAATATCAATAAGTAACTTCATGCTTGAAAATGGTCAAAGTATCCAAAAATGTGTTTTTTTATCTGATAATATGTTAGAGGCATGGAGATATGCCTCAGCAAGAATATCTAACTTTCTTTGCTCCTCTTTCTGAGTAACATTTTCAATTTTTGCTTGAGCTCTTTTGAGTTTGGTTCTAGCAATTTGGTTTCTCATGGCATAATATTTTTCCATCCTCCTTTGAATTTCATTGTCCTTCTTAGTCTTGGCCAAGAGCTTCTAAAAATTCTCATTGACTCTATGAAGCCAATATTCCCAGTCTTGATTGATCATGTTTTCCCATTGTTCATCAGCAGTGAGTTGTTCAGTAAGCTCAGCTTGTCTTTTCATTTAATTACCATTTGAAGATTCTACTCATCCTCCATTGTGTACAAGTCTACAAGTTCAAAATATTTTTCTTTCTCATGGAGGCATTTCTATTCCTACATGTCCACCTTTGTCATTGTGTAATTTAGTGTGAAAAACAAAACCCTAGGGAGGTGATGGAGGGGTATGTAGATGAAGGGAGTGTGTGGTAATGAGAGGGAATTTTGAGGCCATGGGAAGGATATTTGGAATGTGAAAGGAATCATAGGGAGGTAATAGTGATAGGTATTTTTAGGGATAGGAGATGTGAATTGAGGACAGGGTATAGGGATCCTAGGCAAATAGGTGCCTAAGGGTTAGGGTATTTTTGTTTAATTTAGGAAACATTAAGCACAATGATACATCAATTAAACAATGTATGAGCAAAGAAAATAGAGATCAAACTACTTGTTTCATGTGATGAAAGCCTTAAGGTGACAAAATTCTAAACTTTGGAGGTGTTTTGCTGAGTTTTGAGTGGCCCTGGACCTCACTAGGCAAACACGCAACACTCTTAATAGGCGCGCAACACCTTTTTGTAGGCCACTTTTGGAGGCTTTCCTAGTGTCCCAATTAGGCTTGCGATAGCTCATTATAAATATTGTCAAGTCTAATTTCTATATATTCCTTATGTTTCAATTTGGAGCTCATTTCAGCAGTCAAAAACTCAATCTCCCAAAACAGGTCAAAAAATGAAGAATGAGGGTGCAAAAATGGAGAGTGTTGTTGCAAGAAATGTTTGGAGGTCTTCCTAAAAACCAAATTGAGCTAATGATATTTCATTGGAAATATCATCCAATCTAGTTGTCATTTGACTTATCAAACAAGTCATTCAGACACTCTAGCTAAGAGAAAACTTGATTTTCCCAAGATCGCTCCAAAAGTGCAGCAACTCTCCTGGGGCACCTGTATTTTTGACATTTCTCCAAAACCATGGCACCTATTTAAAAATGAAGGATATTTTTCTTCCTTGTTATATTATGGACAAAAACCTCTCTCATGTTTGTCAAATTCATCTTTTCTTTGTCAAAAACACAATTTGAAAAAAAAATCGGCCCATATGTGTGGCGAATGACTTGTCCCTTGGAATGACTTCTTGACAAATGATGGAGACATGATGTTGATGATATGAAATGGATTCATAACTGTTGATATCCCTTATGCCTCCTTTGCTCAGATATCTCTAATTCCATAGCAAACCCTAGCTCAATGGGTGAGGAAATTAGGGTTTAGTGCCTGTGGAAAAATGATGATTTGGACACCCTTGGGAAAAGACAACTCCCTTTGTCATGCACTTAGCCCTTTGAAACTTTACCCTTTCACTTGACTATTTCCTTTTACAATTGATATTTGATGTTCTGGCATCTTTGGAACACTAAGTTAACAACTTGGGATGGTGAAATTATTACATTTGAAAGACATAAAATTACATAATGAAATAAGAATTTCTCTTTACAAATCATCTTCACATGGTGAAGGGATGTTATTTGATCAGCTTTTACTTGCTGGTCTTATCCAATCAAATAGAACCTTGGCAACCCTAATGACTTAATGAAACCTTGAAAAACCATAAAAGACCTAATAAGACCTTGAAGGACTGAATTTCAAGATGACATAATGACCTCATGGCTGATACAATTGGAATGATAAAAATAACTTTATGGATAATGTACAATCAACAAGATATGAAATTATGCCAGCAAGTAATCACATTTAGGGAACAATGATGTTTTCGGACTAGGACTACCATCAGTGACTAATTTTTTTGCATGACCTAATGTAATGATAAAAAAATTATGTGTGGGACACCTAAAATGAATATGAAAATAAAAATTTTAATTTCTAATGGTAGTATGCAAATACTGACTCTAACAGAAGGCACCTGAAAATCAGATCAAAGTTTCCGCTGTGTTTCTGCACTTTTCTGTGTTTTAAATTGTAAATTTCACTGTGTAAATTTCTAAGTTTCTAGTTTGACTCAGTCAAAGTCAAAATTCTCTATGTAATGGCACTAGTTTCGAGTCTAGGTGATGTAGGCATGAATAAATGTACATCATAGGTTTTTTTTTATGCTTATTAGGCTTCATAGAAGAAGCAAACTCCTAAACAAACTCTCCATGAAGTGTTTGAGTTTCACCTTCTCATTCTCACCGGTTGGTTGAGAGAATCTTGGAGTCAGCTCCTCCACCAAGGAATTTGACTCCTGAAGGTGGGTAAGTGGTCTAGGAGAGTATATATGTATGATTTCTCTTCAGGAGAAGAGGGTTGACCATTTTGTGAAGGAAGCTTGCATGTAATCATCTTTTCAACTAATACATAGATAGGTTGCAGCTATTTTCAAGGAACTCTAGCCCAGTGAGTTCATGGTGCTTGTACTTCATTATTTTTGTTTTCTAATTGTCTAAACATCTTTATCTACATTATATCTCTTCTTTCTATGGATTCCTTATGCTAAAATACATAGAATTCTTGTTTTTCAAGCTTTGGTACCTGTTTTTCGTAGTTATGTATATGTCTTCCTAAGCTAATGAAATCATGTTTATTTATTCTCATTAGTTTCTTCCACACACTATATCCTCTATAAAACACTAAAAATATTCAAAATACAACATGGCTTCTGATATCTAGCTCCTTCTCATATTTTCTCCTGCACTCCTACAACCTAGACCTATTTTTGGCTCCAAACACTAAATTCAACAAACCCTAAAAACCAAATTTTCACAAACAAACAAACAAATACACATATATAGCCTAAAGTTCATTTGCTTTAAATTCATATCATTGATAAGAGGCCTAGAGAAAACCCTCTCATGCTTAGTAGGGCTAGCTACTGAGCTAAAGTGGTTTGAGGTTACCCTTCTCGATTTTCTTTTCAGCCTATGAGATTGTAAGGACTAACAGGTGTATTCATCATAAACATTTGGGAACCTACGAAAGCAGAATACTGAGGTTGGTCTACCATTTGGGTCTGCTAGGATAGAAAGGGTTCCTTTAATATAGTCAAGGTCCATTTTAGCAAGTGACTAACTTCCAATCATCAGGGACAATCTTTAGTGTAATGATCCTCCTTACATATGAGGCATAGATACTTCAGCTTTTTTTGAGAATCATCGCCAACAGAAGATTTAGGAGGGCCCAATTTTTTGGCATTGGCTTTAGCCTTATCTTTTCCTTTATTTCATCCTTATATGTTTTTTCTGTTGCAGTAGACTGGACAGCATGAACCTCAGAGGTCTTACTAGGACGAGATGAATTTGTAAAGGGATAATTGGAACCAATGTTTGAGACCAATTTCTGCTTTGAAGAAGATTTCACGGGAGTCTGAAACATGGAACCAATCACTCCATCAATAGGTGGTGTAACTGAAGACTTCGATGTTGTCATATCTGATGATGGTCTTGGAGCATCGAGTAAAATCTCATATAATGTGCTAGAGTTCGAGTAAACTAGGTCTAAATACTAGGCACGAGCGATTGCTTGCCCCTTAGTAACACACACACCCATAGCTATGTCCCTAGAAATTGGGTCATCGAATGATTTTGTGAGCCATTATATTAGCAATTGATTAGCAATTTCAAACTTAATCAAGCAATGTCGACGTCTCCATTCATGGATGTGATAGGAGATATGGGTCAGGGTGTCTTGCTTAAGTGATGTAAACTATTTTGGATAATTTAGTATCTACAGATAAATACTAATTCCCTAGATAAGTATTTGTATCTAGAACAACAATTTAAAGTGTTTTAGACTTTTCCTATAAGCAATAGATAAGATGAGAAGACAAAAGGCCTACTTGTAGTTCTGTGTTCCTCTCATCTCCCTTGTATCGATTCCGTCACTCCTTCCAGTACTTAACCCACTTGAGAAGTACCCTATAAACACAACAGAAGACAAAAATTGATCAAAGCATATGATCTATTGAATATAAGTGAAAGGAATTAGATACAATTCACGCACATAAGCATTATAAAACAATAAAAACATATGGGAAAAAGGTTCAAACACTTTATTATATAGTAGAAGGAATTACAACCATTGGTGTCTGATTCAAAGCCATTCCTCCGACTTGGATCCCATCCACATCACATCAAAAGCATGACAAACTTGTAGCATCACAATACTTGCTTCAAAGCCAAATCTCATAGCAGCATTATCTCCTTACAATTCAACATAATCCATCCCCTAATCAGTTAGATGAGTGGTCAATTTATAGGAAGATGAAGGAGGTCCTGTCATTAATGGTGGCATTGAATGGCCTTCCATACTTAGAATTAGTTCCACGGAGGAAGGGATGAAAGGATAGGATGCACCTTAAGTCATTCCTCATCCATTTTCGAGCTCATATGAGTTGATAAGTGAGGGAAACTTCTAGATGACTCCAAAAGATAAGAATATTCCCCAAACTCTATGTGAATTTCCCTCATTCTCACCTAGCATAGGTGAAAGGAAGCCTAAGTGCTCTGCAAAGCAACCTGGTAGCGGACTCAACTACTCTGTAGATCACCTTGATAAGGGCTTACCTATGTTGGTTCCTTTAGAGGCTATTTATGGATGTCTTCAAGTCATGAAATTGTCTGGGGAGGAGGAATTCAAAGGGGTGAATTGTTTAGGGCATAAAGCAACTAAATTTAGGATTTGATGAGCCCTAAAACACTAATCTGGATGTTGGGATGTGATGTGCCTAAATGGATCTGTAACATATAGGTGCCAGTTTCATAGTGAACTAGTAGTTGGAAATGAGTGATGAAGGACATAGCAAGAGAGTTGAAGTCACCGTAGGTACCTCGAGTAAATTCGTTGTACCATTTTACTGTAGCCCCTGTGAGAGTTCTTTGAAAAAGTTGGAGATGGATAGAATCATCGACGTAGGCATTATAGGAGCACGAGAGGTGATATGTCATCATGTGGGCTTCTAGATCCTCCTTTGCTTTTCCCTCAAATTTGGGGCAATCAACTGGAACCTTCATTGGGACTAAAGGCCAATAAGGCGGCTAAAGGATAGGATCATTGGTGAGCCTTGAGACATCTAGAAATTCCAACATGGCCAAGAATGGAAATTTCATGTTAGAAGGCATGTGGCGCCTTTGAGTAGACCCAACTACGGAATCTATCCTTGTTGCTAAGGATTTTTCCCCCACAGTGGAGGAGTTTTTTCCATATGGAATCTTATTTTTCCCCCCATTGAAGGTTACCTTGCCCATAGGGAGGGCTATGTCCTGGGTAGATTTGATATTTTCCTGCCATAGGCCACTGATGGGCATATGGGTTAAAAGGTTGTTGAACCTGTTGATCTTCGACGTAAGGATTTTGAACCTATTGACCCTCGACATAAGGATTTTGAACCTACTGCTACAAGGGTTGACCTTGACCTTGCAAAGGTTGACCTTGGCCTTGAACAGGCTAACTTTCCTGATATGCATACATGGCCTATTGCTACAAAGGCTAGATTTGTTGCTGCAAAGGCTGACCTTGCGAGGATGAAGTTTGATAGGTCTCTTGAACAAAGTGTGTCTATGGCTGCAAAGGTTGTTGCAATTGTTTCAAAGGTTGCTCCTGCGGTTTTAGAAGTTGTCCTTGCTACTACAATGCTTTCCCTTGCTGTTGTGAAGGTTTCACTTACTGCTGTAAGGGTAACTGGGTAGTTCCTGGAGTTATACCTAGAAGCTATTGATAGTTCCCGAATTGGATCTGGCCATATCCAACAGGGATAGCAGGTTGACCAGGCTAAACATAAGGTCCAACTTGAGGAATGTAGGGAAAAGTAACCAAGGCTTGAAAACCATATGGAACATAAGCCAGTTGGAATGGAACCTAAGCCAGTTGGAATGGAACCTAAGCCATGTATGGTTGCTGGTATTGGACGTTACCTAATCCGTATGGATCAACAGGGTTAGGAATAGCGTCTCAAAATGGTTGATTCATTCCAACCATGTGAGTTTATAATCCACTCACATTGGTTTGGCCTGACATAAGAGGAATATTCGGATCTTTCCCCCCGGGTGTTGGCATAGTTTGTCCACTCACTAGATGGGTAGAATAACTTACCGAGACCTAACCTGAGACTCTCGGTTGAACCAGAAGAGTCAGCCAAAACAATGAGACATTTGAGACAAAATGGTAGGTTGAACCGAAATTGACGTGACTGTAGTTTGTACAATTGGTTGAGAGGTTGTGCTCTGAACGAACGGACATAAGGTAGGCATAGCGCTGAAAGACCAGATGGGATTTTGATACAATGATGAGGCACTAGGAGTGCTCGAAACCAACTGAGCTAGAGAAGTATAACCATGCACAATATGGGATCACTAAACTCAGGATAAGAAATGGATGCGACTCTTCTCGTAAAAGGGAAACCTTCTGGAGGGAACTTGTATCCCTACTCATCACCCACATGAAGGGTGTGAGTAGCATAAAATTTTGACTAACTCGAGGAGGAGATTGGGATTTCACCTTCTGACTTCGTAGAAAACAACCGGTGACGATCCGAAGATGAACAAGGAGACAACTCCAAATGAACACCAGATTGGTTGTACAAACTCTAAGGATGCTAAGGAGATATCGCAAAAGCGTCTAGTGGATAAGAAACTAGCCTTTGATGCTCTCAAGAGCCTATGAACTCTTAAGATTCTAGATAGGATTATCAAAGGATTTCAGGCCAGATTTGTAAGGTGGCTGAGTGTTTGAACGAGGTGGACAAGATGACAAAGGTTGAATACTCAGAACAATCCCAATTTCAACACCTTGATCCTCAAGCGACTACGAAAGTTTAGCGAAAGCTTCTTTGGATGACCTTCTAGATGGAGGAGAGGAAGAGGAATGAGGTAAACCTAATGGTTTAACCATAATAACTTTGTATCAAACAAAAAGAGAAGAGATATTAATTTCAAGGCTTCTTTCAAATATATTAAGGATATCCTCACGATGTGGTCCAGAATAAAACTATCAGGAATGTGATGTGATCTTTAGGTTTTAACCCGATACAGAAATTACCTACATACGAATTCTAAAATACAAAAAAAAATAATGCGAAAGCATAACACATAAAACACATATACACAGAGATTTTCCCCAGGATCCCAAAACCGGGACTACCAACTTGATTTTTTATTATGTTCCTTTTAATGTTACAATACATATTTATACATGTTGAAGCATCCAATACCATCGACCAAAAACCATCATGTCCAAAACCATGAACGGAAAACCATCGCATCCAAAACCATAGACTCAAAACCATCGCATCCAAATCGATGTGCAAAAATCATGCACAAAACCATACGTAGGTCTGCCCAACCTAATATAGGGTCCCAAAAACAAAATTTTCTGGGGCACTACCCCAGACACCATAGAAGGGGGTTATCTGCACCCCTCAAACCCCTTATGACCCCACCGCTATGCAATCGGCGCAACGAAGGCGGGGCTTTGCCCCCACTCTAACCCCCCAACTAACTATGTGGGCTAGTCGTAGAAAGAATATAACACAACCCAACATTCTCCCACTTGTTGTTTTCTTTCCACAAGGGGCCACAAGAGAGATTAGTCATTTATCTAGCCCTGCAATGCCCATTGTTTCTCTACACCAAGAAAACTTCTCAGGCTCACGGATTTTGTAAATGCATCTGTACTATTCTTCAAAGTATCCACCTTTACTAGCAACACCTTTTTGTCTTCTATCATATCCCTCACAAAATAATACTGAACATCAATGTCCTTTGTCTTTCAATGATATGTAGGGTTCTTTGCCAAGAAAATTGCACTTTGGCTATCACAGTCTATCCTTATAGCTCCCTATACTAACCCCATAATTGAACACAATCACTGCAACCAAACTTATTAATTGCTTGCATATGAGTGTCTCATGCGGAAAGAGTTATTTTTGCTGACAAAACTAACCTCCCTAGGAGTCTAAGACTCTCTAGTGACAAACAAGACAATTAAGAGCAATCCTTCCCTAAACATACATTATTCTA
>APFE031212552.1:0-80083 GCA_000404065.3 Pinus taeda | reverse complement strand
TATATATAGATACACGCTTTTGCTTATTATAAACCAACTTTAACCTTTGCATTAAAGGGTTGGCGTGTATTCATTTATGGTTTGTTAACGGCTATATTAACATAGCATGCATAACCGTTTGAGGTGTTGTATTAAAATGGGCAGGTGTTGGTTTAATTGAAGTATGGGGTGGTTGGGCGTTGGTTTAATTGAATTATGGGGTGGTTGGGTCTGTGCCCCAAGGGCTGGCCCACCATCCGTTGACTTATACACGTGACTTGTTTCTTTTTGAAGTTTGTTTATATTAACCAAATATATATTTTAACCATATTTCATATATGGTTTCACCATAACCATATGTTTTTTTTTTTTTTTACCAAATTTATATTAACCCTTTTGACTTTTAGTTAATATAAAAATGATTTTCTTATGATTTGTTTTATATAAATTTGTATATAGTTATTTTAATAACTATATTAAAATTATTTTTGTTGTATGGTTATAACCAAAATGATTTTTGTTGCTTGTGCAGGTTTAGGAGGCCAATGATGAACTGTCATGTGTCAGTGGTTGATGGGCTGCCATGTGGGTCACACTTGCTCACTGGGATGCCGTGTGGCACACTGTGGGCCCCACTTTTTCCCTTGTCATGTCAAACTTTGAAGAGCTCTATCTTTCGCATACGAGCTCGGTTTGACAAACCGTTCACGCCACTGCGATCAGGAAGATGAACCCTCTCAACTGATGCCATCAAATTCTCCTTTTTTCCATTTTTAATTTCGAGCCTTTATCCATCCCCTTAGTGTCTCGAGATCCTCCTGGATCAGTATGCAAAGAATCTGAATGTCTAACAAATATTTATAACAAAGTGGACTCAAATCCATTTTTAGTGGAGTGATTGGCTAACATGGTCATGTCATGTGGTTTTCATGTAACTAAAACTAAGTAAGGAGACAAGCAGTCATTGATTTGAGTCATATCTAGGTCATCCTTATTAGACATCCAAAAAAACACATTAAAGTGATATACCAAGCTTTCTTGATTATCCTCCACTGAATGTTGGTTCTGCCATATTTTGTTGATTTCATTTAACATAAATAAGCCAATGAATATTGGAAAGAGAGTGGATTTGACTGAGTAATTCAGAAGATTTTTTTTGTGTGATGTTGTTTTGTGGCATGAAAGGTGTGAAATAATAATGTGGAATGAATTCTGTAGAGGATGTGTAATAGAAAAAGAGGTCTAATGATAAGTTCAAGGGATGTCTGTGAATCTGAGCTAAGGATATAAGATAAGGAGTAACATGACGAATAGAGGAGTAGTCCAAAAATAGATCTAAAGACATAGACAAAGGATTCAGTTAGGCATTTTCAAGTTGGTGTGTATTTCACAGAGGGTTGGTGCCAGTAAAACATCTTAAGGTGTTGATGTCTCCTTCTAGTTGATGCTAGTAAAACATTTCAGGGGGTTCGTGGCTCCTTTTGGTTGGTGCTAGAGAATCAATGTAATTGTAGGTTGTTGCCTACAACATCATTCAATAATAAAAGAAGTTTCATTCATATATATGGTATATCTCTTATTGTTGATGTGATTAATCTTATATGTTAATTGGAAGTGTTTTAATTTGTTAAGATTGGTCATTAAAGTGATTCACCCCCCTCTGAGTATAATTATATTTCCAATAGTTGGTATCAAAGCAGGTTCTTTCAAGACAGTTAATCACTAGAATATATATCACAAAAAATCATGGCAAATCACAAGGGTACTCTTCAAGCAAGGCTCCATTGTTTGATGGATCAAACTATGGCTTTTGGAAAATAAAAATGAGTACCTACATTATATCTTTATATATTGATGTTTGGATGGAAGATGAAGATTAAATCTCTATCATTCACCTAATTATTATTGATAATTAAATTAAACCTGTAGAAGCCCTATTCCAAAATAGATACGTTTGTTGGCATAATAATAATAATAATAATTTAAAATAAAGCTATAATATAGTTTGTTTTATGATTTTTTAAATTTTAGCAACATGAGATGTATGATGTAAGCGTTTTGATGTTTATTATGATATGATGCATATCCATGTTTACCAACCATATAATTTATATCATTGTGTATCATTGTGCTAGTCTTAATAGTATACACAAATTAAAGAATAAGATTTATTTCCAAAGTAGTTATGTTTTCTTTGTTTTTTTAATTAAATCCATTAATTAACAAAATGTCATATGAACAAGTATAATATGAAATGAGTTGTTATTTTTTGGATATGTAGTATTTATAAGCCATGGTATTGTAACAAAGCTTAAAAATATCTATAACAAAATGGGGTGACATGTTAGATGGTGATGGGGTGTATTGTTAAGGCATTCCCTTATGTGAAGGTCATGAGTTTGAAACTCTATGGGTGCGATCCTCGAGTGATTTTAACGGCTTAGATGCCTCTAGGTAGTGGTTTTTTCAAGCCAAAAGTTAAGCTTGTATTTTAACGGCTTAAATGCCTCTAAATAGTGGTTTTTCAAGAGAAAAATTAAGCTTGTAGTCATCTCAGGACTTACACAACTTAATAAACAAAAATAAAATTATGTGTTTAACAAATATATATTAATTGTTTTATCATTAATTATAATAATAATAATAATTTTAAATAAAATTATAATTTAGATAATTTTTTAATGTTATTGTAATTTTCTAGTAATTTTGACTGCATTGATGCTTTTGGGTGACCGTTTTTCAAACCAAAGGTTACACATTACCACTAATTTGCATTTTAATTTTATAATTATATTACATATATTTAAGGAAATTACATTCAAAATTCCATATTAAAAAAAGAGAGAACGCAAAAGAAAGATGATAATGATAATCCAAATATGCCAGGAAAAAAAAGTTATTAAAAGAAAGATTAATGTAGAGCATAATTACATATTAATATATTTAGGGAGGCCAAATTTCAAAGAGAATTGACGACCCCAATCTGAGCACTGAAGTATCATCAGTATTTACTGTCCATAACTCAGAATGAAATATTTTGATGCCATCATCTTCTTTCTTGAAAATCCACCACCTACTACTCTATTATGAAGCGAAACAGAGACCGTCGGTAATGCACAGCTAGAAATAGGATATAGCGTACATTTACATACCAGAAATTGAACAACCCTCGTGATAATTTGAGCGTATTTATTTTTTTTAACTTCAATACTGCTTCATTCACTCATCAAATCATCCATAGTGATGTGTTGCAATCCCCATCTCTATAAACTGCATACAGAGTCCCGGACCATGACAATTTTTTAGGCCGAGAGGCCTTCCTATGCATCAACAATCGTCCACACTTTTACTCTCCACTTGACATCTGTGCTCCGAGCTTCCAGGAGAGTTCGTGGAGTTTATGGTTGTTTCCATATACGGTTTCGTGGAGTCTATGGCTATTTCCGTTTATGGTTTTTTGTGTTAGTTCAGAGCATACATAACACACATCGGATTTATACTCAGAGACTTAGATGGCAATAGCAGAGAATAATTCACAGAGATAGACAAATGGAGAAACAACAAGATTACTCAATTAGAAACAACGGAATAGATAAAACAATCACTGGAGAACAGAAATCACTTTGCATTACATAACAGGCTTGGGCCTTGGCTTGCTTTCCTTGGCCAGAGAAATTACAAATTTATAGAGGTAAAGAAGGATCTAGAATCCTGTGTGTGATTCAGATGGAGATCTGGAATGATCTAGAAACCACTGGCGGTATAGGAGGATCTAGAATCCTGCATGTGATTTTTGAAACTAATGGCGGTGTAGAAAGATCTAGAATCCTGGAGATCTAGAAAGATCTGATCTAGAATCCTCCGTGAATTTGGCTTCACACTTAACATTCTCCCACTTGAAGCCAAATAAGAGTGATCAAGTCACACCGAGTCCTACCATGCTTCTACATAACTCATGTTTATTTCGTGGTAGAATCTTAGTGAGCATATTAGCAGGGTTCCTATCTGTATGGATCTTTTCCAAGGATAATTGTTCTTCCTCCAGCGCATGCCGGATCCAATGGTACCTTAAGTCAATGTGCTTGGTTTTTGAATGAAATCATGGGTTTTTCGCCAAGTGAATGGCACTCTGACTATCACAATATAACACATACTTGTCCTGCTTTATTCCTATCTCTCCTAGGAATCGCCACATCCACAACATCTATTTACAAGCTTTTGTTGCAGCTATGTACTCTGCTTCTGTTGTAGAGAGGGCTACTATTCTTTGTAGCCTTGACACTCAGGATACTGTTGCACCTGCAAATGTATACAAATAACATGTAGTGGACTTTCTGGTATCCATATCTCTGGCCATATCCACATCTATAAATCCTTCAAGCACCATCTAATCATGACCAAAACATAAACAATAATGACTAGTACCCTTGAGATATCTTAAAATCCATTTTACTGCTTGCCAATGTTGTTTGCCTGGATTAGGAAGGAACCTTCTCACTACTCCCATTGAATATGCAATGTCTGGTCGTGTGCATACCATGGCATACATTAAGTTGCCAACTGCTAAAGCATAAGGAATCTTGCTCATCTCTTCTTTCTCCTTGTCATCACTAGGACATAATTCAGTACTCAACTTGAAGTGGGCTGCAAGGGGTGTACCAACTGGCTTGGCATCCTTCATATTAAACCTGTCAAGCACCTTCTTGATATATTTTTCTTCTGACATCCACAACCTTTTGCTTTTCCTGTCACGCATAATCCGCATGCCCAATATCTGTTGTGTTGGTCCCAAATCCTTCATTGCAAATTTGCTACCCAAATCTTTCTTCAACCTATTGATCTTATTCTTACCATGCCCAACAATGAACATGTCATCCACATATAACAATAATATGATATACTTTCCTTGATCATACCTCTTGATATAGACACAATGGTCAGCTTCCAACTTCTGAAAACCATGTTCCAACATGAATGAATCAAATTTCTTGTACCATTGTCAAGATGCCTGTTTCAACCCATAGAGACTCTTCTTCAACCTACAAACAAGGCCTTCTTTTCCTTTTTCTATGAAGCCTTCTAGCTGCTCCATATAAATTTCTTCCTCCAATTCACCATGAAGGAAAGCAGTTTTTACATCTAATTGTTCACATTCTAGGTCTAAAGCAGCAACTAGACCAAGAATGACTCTAATGGATGTCATTTTAACAATAGGTGAGAAAATTTCAATGAAGTCAATACCTTATTTTTGGGCAAAACCTTTCACCACCAGTCTTGCTTTATACCTATCCTTCTTTTCGTTACCTTCATGCTTAATCCTACACACCCATTTGTTTCGTAGAGCCTTTCTACCTTTTGGGGGGTTTACCAACTCCCAAGTTTTATTTTCCTGCAAAGAGTTCATTTCGTCTTCCATTGCTTTCTTCCATTCTTTACTGTGCTCTACTTTACAAGCTTCTTGAAAACAATTAGGTTCACCTTCGTCAGTCAACAAAATATAGTTTGAAGGAGGATACCTTTGTGAAGGCTTATGAGGCCTAGAAGATCTGCGAACCAACTGTGGTGGTGCATTATCAGGTTGAATCTCCTGTAAAGGTTCCTGCAAGGTTCCTTCTTCTTATTGTTCATTATTTTCCACTAGTTGTTCTTTGTGCTCCTAAATTTGCCATTCATTTTCTTGTATTGGTGGTATGTTTTCCTGTTGCTCTTCAAACCTATCAATAACCTTATTAACCTCCAACTCACCTACAGTCCTCTTGAACATTTCTGACTCATTAAATATAACATCCCTGCTTCTAATAATTTTATGTTTGACTGGGGCCCATAGACGATAACCAAGATCTTCATCCGCATATCCCAAAAAAATGCATTTCATAGATTTATCATCTAGCTTAGTTCTATTTTCGTTGGGAATATGTATGAATGCTTCACATCCAAAGATTTTCAAGTGAGAATAATTCAAATTCTTACCAATCCAAACTTCTTCAGGGATACCGCAATCCAAGGCTGTAGTTGGAGATCTATTTATGAGGTAGCAAGCGGTCCTGACTGCTTCAGCCCAAAAATTCTTCTCCAAACCGGAATTGGACAACATATTTCGCACCCTTTCCATAATGGTGTGATTCATCCTTTCTGTGACACCATTTTGTTGAGGAGTACCAGCCACAATCTTCTCATGCTTTATGCCAAACCTGTTACAATATTCCTTAAATGCATTTGAGGAATATTTTCCACCATTATCTGTTCTTAAACACTTCAGCAATTTGTTAGTCTCTCTTTCAACAACAACATGGAATTTTTGAAATATTCCAAACACTTCACTTTTATTTTTCATAGGATATGCTCAAACTTTCTTGGATGCATCATCTATAAATGTTACAAAATATGATGCTCCTCCTAATGATTTGATGTTAACAGGCCCAAACACATCCAAGTGTACCAATTCTAACACATATTTCTTTCTATCATGGCCACCTCTAAGGAATGAAACCCTTCTTTGTCTACCATATATACAATGCTCACAAAGACCAAGATTGTAGGATTTCAAACGTGGCAATAAATTTTTATCAACAAGGATTTTTAAGCCCTTCTCGCTCATGTGACCCAAACGCTTATGCCACAGATTTGCTGAATTTCCTTTTTTGTGACGGCAGCCAAATATGATTTTCCTATCAGTGTCTTCAATGTATATAATGTTCATGTCTTGGGTCCTTTGGCCACGACCAATGCACCTTTGCTAATTTTCCAGCCTCCTTTTCCAAAGCTTGTCGAATAGCCTTCATCATCCAGTCGTCCCATAGAGATTCAACTCATGCACATTTCTAGTATATGCCTGACCTGTTTCAACAATATATCTTGTCCATCTTTCATCTTTATTTGGACATCTCCCACTCCAACAATACTGCAAAAATGATTATTCCTCAAATGCACTCTACCATAATCACCAAGATTATATGAAACAAAACTATCTTTGCATGGGGTTACATGGTGAGATGCCCCAGAGTCAAGGATCCAATCAAAGCTACTGCTAGATGTATATACACATGCATCCTCTACTGAAATGGTAAACAACACATCACCATCTGTGGCTACAGCAGTAGTCTCACCTTCATTTGTGTTGGATGACTTGTGATTGTAATAGACGGTCTTTGATCCTTTTGTCTTTTCTTCCAGAATTGACATTCTTTCTTCATGTGCCCGGGTTTGCCACAATGAAAGCAGATGATCCTTCCTCTCCTTGATTTTGATCGGCCTCTCGATCTTGATCGCCCTTGCCAGCCTCAATCTATTCTCCTACCATGATCAGCTAGAGCTAGAGCCTCTCCTCCTTGGTTTTCCACAATTGACTTGCATTGCAGCTCCTCATTCATTAAATTGTTGCTGACATCATCAAACTTCAGGGTCCCTGTAGTTGTTGAAGTGCTCATAGCTACAATTAAATATTCCCAACTGTCTGGCATAGAACACATTAGCAAAATAGCTCTAATTTCATCATCTAAAATGATTTTAACAGAGGCAAGTTGATTAGTAATACTCTTAAATGCATTCAAGTGCTCAGCAACTGAAGCACCCTCCTTCATTTTGAGATTATAAAGCTTCTTCATCAAGAACACTTTGTTTGATGTTGTGTTCTTCTCATATAGATCATGGAGCTTCTTCCATAATCCTTCTGTCGTATGTCTCCAAAAACATTGAAATAAACATTCTTTGCTAAATATTGGCGGATTGTTGTAATCGCCTTTCTATCTAGCTTATTCCACTCTTCATTTGTCATTGATGAGGGTTTTTTTGTTGTGCCCTCAATCGACAAATACTGATCCTTTAAAATCAGTATATCCTCTATCTGTGATTTCCATAGGGAAAAATTAGCCCCACTCAACTTCTCCATATCTGTAACTGTTGTCTCCATTTTTAATCAAATTCACGCCCCAAAACACAAAAACTCCACTTAAAAATATAACTTTAATTATTACTCTTTAAATTTAGTAATAATGACCTTCCTCTTAAAATACGCTTTTCAAAATTCTTGCTCCTTTTAAAAATATACTTTTCAAAATTCCAACATATAATTATATATGTTTCATAATAAATATAAAAACATATATAATGTTTTAACATTTTCACATTTCACACATACATATGTTGGTTTGTGAAAAAAATTCACGTATACGTGCAAGCTTGATGTAAAAAAAAACTTACGAACACCACATTTCAACTCCAATCTCCACAAATCTCCACTTTTTCAAACTCCAGCAACACGTTTCAACATAGATCCACGACCTTGTTTTTCTTGCAGCAACTGTCTTTTAGTTCCAGTGTTCCTCAGCTATTTCCTAGAAAAATCCTTCAACAACTCCAGGGGTAACAACCAGCATTTTAACGAATGCTGCTAGAGCAAGGCGATGGCACTAAGCAGCTTGCACAATGGATATTTGACCCTAGCTCTGATACCAGTTGTTAGTTCAGAGCATACATAACACACAGCGGATTTATAATCAGAGACTTAGATGGCAATAGCAGAGAATAATTCACAGAGACAGACAAATGGAGAAACAACAAGATTACTCAATTAGAAACAACGGAACAGATAAAACAATCACTGGAGAACATAAATCACTTTGCATTACATAAGAGGCTTGGGCCTTGGCTTGCTTTCCTTGGCCAGAGAAATTACAAATTTATAGAGGCAGAAGAAGGATCTAGAATCCTTTGTGTGATTCAAATGGAGATCTGGAATGATCTAGAAACCACTAGCGGTGTAGGAGGATCTAGAATCCTACATGTGATTCTAGAAACCAATGGCGGTGTAGAAAGATATAGAATCCTGGAGATCCAAAAAGATCTGATCTAGGATCCTCCTTGAATTTTGGCTTCACACTTAACATCGTGGAGTTTAGTGTTGTTACCATTTACGGGTTCCAATTTCTGTTTGTATACTCGAATCAGCATTGACAATGGCATCCCATGTATCCTCATGCCCCCAAAACCCTCCTGAAACCGAAATCGGGATAGAAATTGAAAGTTCGCTTTCTCATTCTCACAATCTTCGTCCTGCAGTCTCAGCGATTGACGCCTCATCCTCCGTGGCTGCAACAACAGCCTCCACCTCATCTAATTCCCATAGCCATCGCAACTTCTATTGTGATGTATCCGAGTCTTTTTGGATGGGCCGGAATTGTATGAGTAGGGGAATTTTTCTTCAGAAATAGAAGCTGCCATTAGAACTGCCTCAGTCCATGTGGCTATTTTCTCTCGTACATATGCAGCATCTTCTTCGTGTTTGAATGAGCTCTTCCTGATGTTGGAGTCAAAGGCTCCTATTATTCTGGTGTTTTACGGTGTAAAACCAGATGATCTTCATTTCTCACAGGCAAAGATGGAGTGTATTCTCAAGATCTATGCAACTTAGAAATCACGCAAATGGGTGAAGGGAAATCGCGATACGACTCCACCAGCATTCAAACCTGGAGAGATGCCCTTTCTCGTGTTGCAGAAATAAGGGGTTTCGATCTGGACGCATATAATGGGTGAGATCTCAACCCTCCCCTCTCAGTATTGTAATACTTCACGCTGATTAGATATACATAGGTTAATGTTTCTCATTAGCTGTATTTATTTTCTTGTGAATAACCAGAGACGAAGGCGAGTTACTAGATCAAGTGGTTGAATGCGTGTTGAAACAGGTGAAAAAACCGATATTCAATGTCACCAAATATCGAACTACTTTGGAGGAAAAGGTGAAGGATTTTGAAAATAGAGTCCTGTTGCAGCAGCAGCAGGAGAGTGGAAAGGTTCAGGTCGTGGGGATTGTTGGGTTGGGCGAGGTTGGAAAGACAACCCTGGAAAAAGAACTCTTCAACAGGAAGAGGTCAGATTACAGTAAATCTTACTTTTTATGTGATATTAGAGAAAATGCAAATAAAGGTTCATTACATCATTTACAAAGTGAACTTCTCAACGGCTTGACTCACTTTGATATTCATATAGACAAAGTCTATGAAGGCATAGAGATTCTTAAAATAAATCTCTCATGTTCTAATGCTTTCATAGTTTTTGATGACATAGATCACGCATATCAGCTGGACGTATTTTTGTCGGTTCAAAGTGTACTCAGGGCAGATAGCTTAATTTTGATTACATCTAGAGACAAAATTGTTCTCACAGATTTAGGAGTTCAAAACACATCAATTTATAAATTAACAGGCCTTGATGCACAACAATCCCAAGAACTCTTTTGCTTGCATGCCTTCAGCCAGCCCTATCCACTTCCAGGGTTTGACTATCTCGTAGAGAAGTTCATAAAAGCTTGTGATGGGTTGCCTTTGTCTTCGAAAGTTTATGGGGCACTCCTTAATGGAAAAGAAGAGCTATCATATTGGGAAGCCCTATTGAATAGACTTGAACAAATACTTCCCTCTAAGATCCGAATGAAACTTAAAATTAGTTTCAATTCGCTTAATCAAGATGAACAACAGATATTCTTGAACATCACCTGCTTCTTTGTAGGAGAAGAAAGGGATATGGCAATAAGAATATGGGACGGATCAGGCTGGAAAGTTTCGCTGGGATTTGAACATCTACATAAGAGATGTCTCGTGGAGGTTATTGAAAACGAGATAAGAATGCATGAACAACTTAGATATATGGGAAGAGAAATTACGAAGGCTTCAGGATTGGCCCATCGTATTTGGCGTTGGATAGAGAACATTAATGATCTGTTGGAGCATTTCTCATACGTAAGTGCCCACATCAATCAAATCTTTATAAATTGTTTGATATAAATGTCTATAAATTTTCTTATCCTTGTACTTCACCAATAAACAGGCAACCACAGAAGTGCATGGAATTAGGGCGCCTGGTGTTGATAACTCAGATAGTGGTGTTGATAACCCAGATAGCAATGACAAGAGCTCTCAAATATCATGCTACAAAAGCTAGAGACACCAGCTGCTTCGGCACTGCATGAGGAAGCTTTGCCACAATACAGCTTATCGTGGCATTGCTACGAAGAAGTTGCAACTTCTTGATAGTAAAGGTGATCTGGTGGAGCGATTTTTGAGGAGGGTGTGATTACCAAACCTTATATGGATTCGCTGGAATAAATGCCCTTGATTTTCTCTGCCTTCTTGGATACCTATGAAGAACCTTAGGGTTTTAGAAGTGCAAGGGAAAAAATTGAAATCATTGTGGCAATCCAGATATCAGGTAAATAAAATTTTGGCAATTTAAAGTATGTGTTTATTCGTTATTGATTTCGCACAATAGGATCTACAACAAATTTAAATGGTTTTGCAGAAGCTAATCGTCGAATTCTTTCTTACGATTAAAACCCTGGAACATTTTGCAGGCACCTTTGTTGTTGTAACAGTTAGTTATTTATTCTCCCCTTTCAAAGCTACCAAAATCAATAGGGCACCTTAAGCACCTCGAACTGATTGTCCTCCATAATATTAATCTTAAAACTTTTCTGGATGAATTTTGTCATTTGGTGTTGTTGAAACGATTGGAGTTAACAATTTGCCCAAATCTAAAGTCGCTGCCAGATTCCTTTGGGTACTTAATAAACTTGGATTACATCGATCTATCTCACTCTTCTCATTTTCTTCCAAATTCTTTCGGTAATTTAATAAACCTAAAATACATAGGTATGTCTCACTCCCTATAGTTGCAAATGCTTCTAGATTCTTTTGATAATTTAATTCGTCTTAAATATCTTGATTTGAGTTGGTGCTAGAATTTAATCGTCTCTAGCGAAACACTGGGAAACACTAGCACACTTGAATGTTTAGATGTTTCCTATTGTAAGAACATTGAAATATTACCTCCGCAAATAGCATATCAAAAGTACCTAAAAAATTAGATCTTAGGGGTACAAACATAAAAGAATTTCCAAATGAAATTGGAGACTTGGGCGATTTAGAAGTTCTGGAAATAGGGAGCCCTTCGCTGGACAGTCTACCACTTTCACTTGGTCACTTGAAGATCTTAAAGGAATTAAGGCTCGAGAATTGCAGCGAATTGAAACATTTGTCGGTGACTATTCGACTGTTGACTCAGTTGACTGAGTTGAGAGTATTGAATTGCCCATTGCAAACATTGAATAATTTAGAATCTCCCAATGAAAACTGCATGCCTTGGCTGCAAGTCTTAGAAGTTTATAACACGAAATTTTCAAAGGTATCATTTGCCACAGGTGTCTGGCCCATCCTTAAATATTTCTCCCTCAAGTTTTGTAATCATCTGGTGGAGGTCGGAACATTGCCAAAGACTGATAAAACTGGAATTGACTAATTGCTCTAACTTGAGGAAAATAGCAGGGCTTTCTGGTCTTGCAAAACTTCAAGTGTTGGACATTAGTCGGTGCAAAAATGTAGAGGAGCTGCCAAGTATTGAAACTTTGGTATCTTTGAAAGAGGTGCATCCATATGATTGTACGAAACTGAAGAGCATATGGGGATTGGTCGAACTAACAAAGGTTCGGGTATTAAATGTTCATGGGTGCTCCGAGTTAGAAGGGCTGCCAGGTATCCAACATTGTATGTCGTTGGAGTACGTTGATGCTAAGGGTTGTCCTAAGTAGTATTACTAGAGCAGTTGCAACAACAAGTGGAGGTGCTTGAAATGTGAAAATCAAAGAAATAAATTTGAAATGAATGCATAATTGAAGTCTTAGCCAAAGGTTATATGTCAGGCAGAGTTTGTATTCTAAGATGTTAGATTGTTGAGGGAGGTTGTGTAGTTGCATTTCGACAATCCAAATTAAAACATTATGGATAAAGTGCAAGGTCTACCTAGCCTATAGCCTTGGTAGATTCTTTGATGAATGTTACCCATATAGCTCACGACAAGACGCATATTTGCCTTGTTGTTCTGTGTTTGAATGAATGGTCTCAGATTGACTCATCCTTTTTGGATAGGACAAAGCATATATAATAAGCTTCGCCTTTAGCAATTATTATGGAAGAAATGTAAACACACAGTTTGAGACAAATAGATTCCAAAATATTAGTATCTTAAAAAGGAAATCCATTTACATTTTTGTTTTTTAAATAAGGTTTTTAAATATACTCTCTATCATTCATATTCCCACTCATGTACTACCTACCCATGCACTGTTATATTTGCTTTTTTGTAATGTGTGTTGTGTATATGTGTGGATGTTTATGCTATGTGTTTGTGAATTTGTGCTAACTGAGATTGTGAATCTAGGATAACTGAGATTGAAAGAGAGAGCTGAGAGCTTTGGCAGAGGAGAATATGGAGAATTGATGAGCCAAATTATCAACAAACCATGCCTTCACAGTGAATTGGTATTCATGTAATTGATAAATGAGATTGAAAGAGAGAGGAGAATATGGAGAATTGATGGGCCAACTTATCAACAAACAATGCCTTCACAATGAGTTGGTATTCATGTCATTCGTGTCTTCAATTATTTTTAACTCACTCACTATTTGAGTTGGTATTCATGATAGTTACGTCTTCAATTAGTTTCTACTTCCTCGCCATTTTCTGTATTTTTTTATGGGTTGAATTTTTACATACAAGAGCTAAAACCACTGCAACGGAGTTTCTAGCTCTTTTGTCGCCACTAGTTTTCAAAGTTTTGTCGGCAGTTTATTCTCTATTACAAGGTTAGTATTCTCTGTTAATGCCAAAGTTAGTATTCTCTCTCAATGCTTATAAGATGCTAATAAGCAAGTGTAAAGCCCTGTACAACTTTAGCCATTATCTTATAACATGAAAATTCGCCTAGATTTTAGGGTTTAAACCAAGCAAACCCTATGGATTACTTGATTGAACTTAATTTAAATTCAACCAATGCAGTTGAAGTAACTGAACATGGAGACCAAGATGTTTTCAAAGTTAGTTCCCAGACAGTTACTGCAACGAACACATTGTTGCCTCTCACAGTAGAATGGAAGTCTAGATTGGTGATAGAGGTGCGCTGATCTCCTCTGTTTCTTGTTGCAATTTACGAATATCTATCCAATATTGTATGAGAACAGAGCATGTCCATTGCAGCAATATCCCAGAATAGGAATGCCAACTGAGTCTACTTCCCCATCAATTTTAAAACATCCATGGTATACGCAGATATCTATCAGGGGAACCTCCCAACTTTGCTTGTGTGCAGACCCTCCTCCTTTGAGCACCTTCAGGTTCCTTTTGGCAGTGGGTAGCTACAACATAGTATAAATTACATATAAAGTTTACAATTATGTCTTAACAGTGTGCATTTTCCACAATTATTAAGGGGTTGCTACTTGCTACCCTACCTACTCTCTACCTTGCTTGCATTCAATGCCTTTGCCTTTTTGCATCCATAGGACAAGAATTGTTCATAGCTTATACCCACTCCATCGTCGTTCTAATCTCACCTTTGGACAACAATCGTTTCAGGCCCACCCACAGGATACTTCATGAAGCACATTTGATTACTGCAACATAGGTGGCTATGGGGTGTGGGTACCATTGGGTAGGACCAGAGACTCTTTATGTCCTTATCACTTCATTATATGTCTTCATCTAAGTTTAATCTTGAGGTTCGAATTTTGGCGAACCTTAAAAAAATGTGAGGTTCTGCCAACTTCATCGAACCTCATAGCCATTGACCAAGTCCATTGACCAAAACTCATAACTTCATGTCACAACTCAAGCTTCTAATTTATCCTTGCAGTTTCCATGTCCATGATAACATTTTTTATGTTTACTACTGTTGATTTCTTACTATTTATCTTTATAATTCATTATTATAATATATATATATATATATATATATATATATATATATAATATATATAGACACACACACACACATACACACCTAAACAAATCTCATCAAAAAATTCAAACTCAAACCAAACCTAATCATTATCGAACCCAAACTTGAACCTGAACCATGTGACATTGACTTCATTGATCTCGGGGTTAGCCTAAATAGTTAACATTTGTTAGTTGTTTGCTAAGAGGCTAGATGCTACATCGACTGCTCGAAATCAGCCTCACATTTCCGAAATTGCTTATGCTCAGCACTCGGATTTGCTTTGCAAATATCTGTCCATTTGCTCAGACCCCAAATAGAAGTGTAGGTGTCTTAGGATTACTGGGCCAAACCCATAGAGTTTTAAAGCATTCACATGATAGGCTTTGGCATTATGCTTATGTGCATCCTCGTTACCTAATTTTATTTACCTTATGCTTATGAGCATTATGCTCAAATGAATACACTATCACAAACCAAATTTAATAAAGAACAGTGATGTCATATTTAGCATGGTTTCGAATGTTATATTTTGACTTTCTAATTGCACTATACAATTATGGTTTTTAATGTAGTGTCATTCTATGTATATTATTCTTTATAAAATATAATAATAATATCATGGTTTCTAATGGAATTAACTTTTTAATAGCAATATATCAACATGTTTTCTAATATTATGTTTTGACTTTCTAAATGAAATATACAATTATGGTTTTCAATTAAATATATTGATAGGGGATAGTCATGGTGGTTATTGCCTTGGTCACTAGCAAGCTTAGTATATGTTTGGCCATCTATAGAGGTTTCTTGATTTTGGGTAATTAACTTAACCTCTTGATTTTGAGTAATTAACTTACTCTAAAATGAAATAAGACATTCAATGTGTTCCTTGTAATATAGATATAAACAAAACATCTAAAGAAAAATAATTGCACAATGATCCAGTCCAAAAAAACAAGGTTTTCCACAAACCAATTAACTCTTCTAGAAAAATTCAATAATTCCAATTTAATAATCCTATCAGCCTCTCTTTGTACCTTTTGAGGCAATTGCTAGTATACCTATTCTTATTTTAAACTTTAAACTGTAATATAAATAAAGTTCCTGGAACAAGCCGCTCCATTAAACGCCGGGCAACTCATGCCATGAAAATTAACATTAACCCCCTCTTTCATTCCTTTTATAAAATGAGAGTAACGCATTTTGATTTTTGAACAACCAACTAAGAATTGTCAACTCATGGCATGAAAATTGATATTAATCTCCTCTCGATCATTCCTTTTATAAAATGAGAGGGAAACATTTTGATATTCGAACAACAATTTAGATATAATAGAAATATATCTCTATACACAACTTATCTGCTTGAAAAAACATCAGAATCTGAAAAGTCAGCGTTCATGTGCAGTGGTTAACGCGCATGTTTTTCAAAAATACGAAAATTCGAATTAACACATTATATAAATTTTTATGCATTCTGCCTTTTTTGTGCTGTAAAGGAGACGGAAATCCGTGAAGCATTTTCAGAACATCTTACTGTTGTATAGGTTAATAGGTTATTAATATTAATAAATGTGGATTTCATTTTTTTAATTTGAAAATTATGTTGTAGGAGCTTCTGGTACACAGTATTTCGGGTAAGCAGAAACAAGTTAGAACAGTTAGAAGTTTTGTTCAAATTTATAAGAAATATCGAATTAAGAGCGAAGATAATATAATATATTAAAATTTAATATATATAAAATAAAAATTAAAATAAATTTTATTATTCTATTCATCTTGCAAAGAAATATGTAAAAGATTAAATTTTCAAAAATTACTAATAAAATCAAAATACTAATCAATTAATAATTTGCTAATCAAGTTCTTTCTCAACAAAGAAACATGTGGAACTTCCAAACTGGAAAAAACATTGTTATGACTATATTATTATGTAATTTTATGCAATGATATATTCTATTCAATTTGGAATTCAAGTTTGGAAATTGATAAAATGAAATTAACACACATTATTATCTTTCTCAATGTAGTTATCACTAGATTATTATGTGATTTCATGCCATGATATATTATATTCAACTTCAAAATTCAAATTTGGAAATTTATAAAATGAAATTAACACAAATAAACAAATAGTATCTTTCCTACTCAAAACAAGTACCGGAAACATCAAAATATGCTCAAAATAAATACACTAAACATCAAATCTATTGTAGTAAAGCTCCCCAAAAGCTCGGAAGTACCCATTGAAGCTCTCGTCAACCATTTCCTACCAACTCCTCATGAGTGGTACCCATGTAATTATGTTTACAATTAATGGTTTTAATATAACATTTAGTTTTGTAATTTTATATATTTACATAGTATTAGTTATTAAATTTATATATTTAAATAAATTTATTTATTATTTAATAATTTGATGGTAATTTTATAATTGTATTAAATAAATTTAAAAAAGGAAATATGTATTAATATGATGTTATTTGCTACTAATAATTTGTATGGTAATTTTATAGTTGTATTAGGTAAATGTGAACAAACAAACATGTATTTATAAATTATTATTTGTTATTTGATAATTAGTGTTATTTATTAAGGTCACAATTTCTCTTATGGATAATGGAGAATTTATGGTAACAATTGTGCAATCTTATTTTAATCTAATTGTGTGAGTGTTTAAATCATTCTTTTGATGGCAAAATGTAACAACTCCAACCCGGGTAAACAAATTTTTTGTTTTTACATGGTAAGAACACACTCTCACCAGCTCATGTGACACGTTGGCATATTCAGAACGGGAAATACTAATGTTAATTTTGGCACATATTCCATACGATAATGGGATTTTTCCAGTTACCAATGTAAACGTTGGAGGCTCATTTATTTTGTCGCTTGGATGGCATGTCCTCGCTGTCCACACGGCACCAGGTTGTCGAGCAACCCATCCATCTTCCCATGGCAGAGATGTGGTGCATTTAATTCTCGTCGTTCGTCCTGTACATGGCTGGTAGAATTAAATGGCACTGTGGGTAATCCCACTACCTTCGACGGTGGTGATTTCACCCTTCCATCCTACGGCTGTCCAAAGGTTTATGGTTTCCAAAACCATGTCCCGGTTCATTTGGGAAGGTTATCTCCCACGAAGCCAGCTCTGGAGAGCTCGAGCCATGCCGCCCATGATGCTAACAATCTCAGTCTAGATTCGTCGCTGGCAACCCAGGGCCGCTATTTTCTGCAGATAATAACTTGGCGATGAAGTTACCTTCTGTTATTTTTCTAATTTGGCCACTCCAATTTGATATTTGTGACCTTGTATCGCATCTTTTGTTCGCAGTGTTCGGGTCTTAAGGTGACAGACCACTGCTATTTCGAAGAGATGAACAAGCCCACAAAGACTCCAACCTACCCAGGTAACCTCCGCTCATCGCTATGGTATTTCCTTTCCTCAGACTGGGTCATCATTTTTTTTCCCTGTTATACCATAATGAATAGACTTTTACTATTGTCAAAAGCAGGTTGGACATCCATGGAAGTTGAAGGTGGACCCTCCTGGAACAGGGATATCAGGTATGCAATGGTTTTTCCCTTCGGCCGCCCTCGAATGAAAAATAATCTACAAATATTGAAGGTTGGATATGCAGCCAAGGGTAATTCTCGACTGCCTGTGTCAAGAGATATGGAAGATACCTGGGTCAATTTCATTTCCTTTTCTAAGTAATGGGTTATTCCTTGCTACAGGAGTTTTGGTATAAGGTCGTCGTTGCCTAGCTTATGCTCTGGTTCTTAAGCTCTTGGCACGACTGTGCACAATCGTGTTGTGGCATGTTTCTTTTATTACTGCAATGTATATATATATATTCAAGTACGCTGATACAGAAACTTAGACTTTGTTCTTAATTCTTACTGTCCCTAAGCTGCTTATTTAAGGTGTGTTACATCATATGGATTCATGCAGACTTGGATGAAGTTTTTCTCTTTTCATGGTGTCGGGTTCGACCCACTCATAACATGTATCGGTTAAATTATATGAATGTAGTGTACAGTTTTCTTTTATGTTTCTTATATTTTACTTTCGTTCTCAGTCATGGGTTTATTGCATCCTTCTACTTTTCCTTGAATCATTAGGGTTTTTGTTGCTTTAAATAACTTAATGGTTGGGGTATCAGGGTATGGCTATGCCTTAGAGTGTTGTCTGGCCTACTCAAGCTCAGAACTGCTCTCGTATGACCACCTTTCCTGGTACCCTTGCACAGTATTGGTTACCGCATTATGACATATTTCACAGTGGGTCTTTGTAATATCATTCAGCGTGTTACATTTAATTCAAAGGAATGTTATATGTTTTATTTTAAGGTTGCGAGTAAATCGTTTTCAAGTAAAAGAGTACCACCCTCACCGCCTTTGCCATGCTACACACATTTTCTCGCTATACTGTTTAAATGTAAATGTTAATAGTTCTCTTCTTCGGTTGGCTTCCTGTGCAGTGAATGTCCTTACCACAGTTCCCTTAGTATGTGCCTACTTTAGCAGTGAGTCCGGCCATGGTTACAGTTAATCCTGATACCACTGTTATTTAGACTAAGTACTGAAATGTTGTCGTGATCCTTTCTACAGTAAACCCTATTCACGAACCAAATGTATAAACCCAGTTCATCATAATACAGATTGATGACTTTTGAATAGTTAATTCGCAAAGTTAATTTCCAATTAAAGGTACTATCATCGAGGTCCACTAATAAGAATTATAAAATTGGTTTCAGAAGATAGTCCTTAAATTTTACTGTGGATAATGTTGTGTACAGCTACTAGCTGAATCCTTTGATAAAGTTAATTTACAGAAAGAAATCTCTCATTTTTTCTACAGATACCAATGAGTGGGTTAATACTTCGTACCTGGTTGTTGTCCAACAAGAAATCCCATAAATAAATTACCACTGCTTTCTACAATTAGCCAACCACCTGACCATGAGATTGTCTTTCGAGACCAATCTCCCCCCTGGCTTACTCAAGGACAAACAGTCCCTGACAGTTATCTGCGCCTTGCACTCTTACCATCTAGTCATCACCAGACTTGGCAAGCTTCGTTTCTCTTGCTCCTTGTCGGTCCTCTACCGCACAGTGAAGTATTGCGCGCCCCCCCCCCCCCTCGTTTTCCTCTTTTCTCTGGAAACCCCTTCCAGTTGGGGAAAAATGGTTAGGGTTCCGAGGATTTCACAACTGTCTGGACTTCCCCTTTTCTTGGGAAGTTCCAACTTTTAAAGATCATTACAAAAAAAAAAAACAATATTATTAAATTTCACCCGATAGTAAAGTTTCAGCAGTCTTTCATTTACTACAGTAAAATTTAAATATTTACATTAATTTCGGGGCATTACATCTCCCCCTCCTGAAATTGGACATCGTCCCGATGTCCGTTAACTAAGAAGAGCTCCGGGTGAGCCTTTCTCATGAATTCTTCATCTTCCCAATTGGCCTCATCAGGCCCAAAGTGCTGCCATTGCACTTTAACTTGGGTAATAACTTGCTTCCGCAGCTGTACTTCTCTCCGTTCGAGAATGTTCAGCGGCTCGACCAAGATTTCGCCTTCCGGTTCGACCTGCAACATGAAATATTCTACATCAGTCTCTTGTAAAGAAAACCTTTAGACCATTCTGCTAGAGTTAATCCTTACCCGTATGTCTTGCCATTTGATCACATGTTTAGGGTCATAAATGTATTTTTCCAATATAGAAACATGGAAGACATTGTGGACTTGGATGTGACTTGACAGGGCGAGCTAGTAAGCCACTGGCCTGATTCTTGCCAAGACTTGGAATGGTCCACAATATCGAGGTGCCAACTTGGCACACCCACTCCATTGCAGTGTGCTCTTTCGGGCTTGAGTTCTTACGTAAACATGGTCACCGACTTGGTATTCTTTGAATTGTCTTTTCCGATTAGCAAAGCTCTTTTGCCTATCTTGAGCGGCCTTTAGATTAGAGCGTACCCTTTTCACCATATCCTCCATTTCCTTAAGCATCTTTGGCCCCAATCTTAATTTGTCTTCGGGGCCCCCCCAGCTTGAGGGTGTGCGGCATTTCCGTCCGTAAAATACCTCGAAGGGACTCATTTGTAGCAAAGTATGATATCCGTTATTATATGCAAATTCTACTAGGTGCAAATATTCCTCCGATTGTGTTGGTTGCTGCATTACATATGCTCGTAACATGTCTTCAACTACTTATTTCACCTGCTCTGTTTGTCCATCGGTCTGGGGATGGTACGCTGTATTGAAACTTAGTTGCGTTCCCAATTCTACAAATAACATCCTCCAAAAGGCCGACGTGAACTTCACGTCACGATCTGAAATTATTATCTTCGGAATTCCATGTAATTTAAACACATTCTGCGTGAAAATATGGGCGATCTGTATAGCTCTATAGGTGGATTTCACAGGTATAAAATGTGTTGCTTTGCTTAACTTGTCTACCACTACCATAATGGAATCATTATTCTTCTTTGTCTTAGGCAGCCCTGTTATAAAGTCCATAGAAATGATTTCCCATTTCCATTCTGGAATGGGTAGTGGCTGCAGTAACCCCGCTGGATGTTGATGTTCTGCCTTAATTTGTTGACACTCCAAGCACCGTGCCAAATACTCAGCCACATTCTTTTTCATTCCCGGCCAATAGTATTCTTTTCGAATTGCAGTGATCATTTTCAGATATCTGGGGTGTCCAGTGTAGTGGCTGATGTGGAATTCATCGAGAATCAGATTTTTAATGTTGTTTTGATCAGGTACATATAACCTTTTCTTATAGTACAATATTCCAGTGTCATCTACTTCATATCCTTGCTGATTTTCCTCGCTATCAGATTATTGCACTTGCTTTTTTATTTGCTGGTACATAGCATCTTGTTCTGTTGTTTTTTTTAACATTTCCTCGAAGGGGCTCTTCCATTTACTGTAGGAAATTTCATACAAACAGTGCACCTTTCGACTTAAGGCATCTGCCACCCGGTTCTCTTTCCCTTTCGAATGTTTAATTTCAAAGTCAAAACTGCTAAGGAAATCTACCCACCGCACTTATCGGGCGTTCAAAGTGGGTTGACTAAAATAGTTGGTCAAACTGTGGTGGTCAGTCATCAGCAAGAATTTCCTTCCCATAAGATAATGTTGCCACATCTTTAATGCGTGTATGATGGCAGCCAACTCTAAATCATAAGCAGAATACTTTTGTTCATGCTCCTTGAGTTTCCTAGATTCATAGGCAATTACCTTTCCTTCTTGCATCAGCACTCCTCCCACACCTTCTTTTCTTGCGTCAGTACACACCACATAGCCTTTATTAGGATCTGTTATGCTCAAAATGGGTGCCGTGGTGAGCAGATGTTTAAGATGCTCAAAACTTCTTTGGCATTCCAGGGTCCATTTGAAGGCCTTTCCTTTTTTCTGTAAGGAGGTAATAGGATATGCTACCCTTGAGAAACCTTCCACAAATCACCTATAATAACCTACTAACCCCATAAAGGACCTGATGTCTGCTACATCTTTCGGTACAGGTCACTCCATTATGGTCCTTATTTTTTCAGGGTCCACTGCAATCCCTTCCCTTGTGATTATGTGACCCAGATATTGTATTTCTTCCTTGTAGAAGTTGCACTTGCTAAACTTAGCATACAACTGATGTTCTCGGAGAGTTTGCAGTACCAATTTGAGGTGCTCCTTGTGCTCTTCCATGGTGCCAGAGTATATCAGGATATCATCAATGAATATCAGTACAAATCTGTCCAAATATTGATGAAATATGTTGTTCATCAAGCACATGAAAGTTGCAGGTGTGTTAGTTAACCCAAAAGGTAGCACCACAAATTCATAATGTCCGTACCTTGTTCTGAAAGTTGTTTTAGCGATGTCCTCCTCCTTAATCCTAATCTGGTGATAACCTGATCGCAAATCGATCTTGGAGAACACTGTTGCACCCTTCACTTGATCAAAAAGTTCATCAATCCGAGGTAGAGGGTACTTGTTTTTTATGGTCAGCTTGTTCAGCTGACGATAATCTATACACATGCGAAGAGTTCCGTCTTTTTTCTTAACGAATAACATTGGGGCTCCCCATGGAGACACACTAGGGTGAATATAGTTTTTATCTAGCAGTTCCTGTAACTGCATTTTTAATTATGTCAACTCAGGTACACTCATTCTATAGAGTGCTCGTGATACTGGAAATGCCCCTGGTACCAACTGGATAGTGAAGTCTATATCCCTCTTAGGTGGCAGTCTAAGGATCTCTTCTGGAAATACATCAACAAATTCTTGTATTACAGGGATGTTATCCAACAAGGCTGTTTTATCCTTTGAGTCTGCATAGCCCACTTGGATGGCATAAATCTGACACCCCTTCCTGATGCATTTTGCTAACTGAGATGCGGTTACTGGCCAAACTTGCACTGGCTGCTTAATTCCTTGCATTTCCTGCTATACTCCCAGCTCATCCCTGTAATAAATAGTATTGGTTTTACAGTTGACGAGGGACCAGTGTTTTTCTAACCAATCCATGCCAATTAGAATTTCATAGGAGCCTAGGGGAAGCACATTTAAGTCTGTTGTTACTGGTTGTCCAGCTACTTTTAAGGGGCAGTCAGTGACTTTAGCAAGCACTCGTCTCTTAGCCCCTGTAGCTAGCTGTACCAACCAAGGATTCTTGAATTTTACAGATTGCAGTTTACAGTGCTCTACCACCTTAGGACTAATGTAACTTAATGTGGCTCCCGGGTCAATTAAAATAGTTACAGAAAAGTCTAGAATTTTACCTTCGAGTTCCACCATAGTCGGTTGATGCTCCGCCTGACGGTCCTCCAAGGCAGCATTAATCCGAGGTATACTTCGTCCCATGTCACCAACCGTCGATGCTTCCTGAATCTAGGAGATCTGCTCGGTTCCCTTCCGTTGCGGACAATTCTTAACATAATGGGGCTCACCACAACCCCAACACTGCACATGAGGCCTTGTTGTTCCTTCACTGTCTAATTTACTAGAAGGCTCACTAGTTCTTGACTCACCGGTTGGCCTTGACCTGAGTGAATTTTTCTGAAAAAAATCTATTGTTTTGTCCTTTCGCGAAACCGCTATTACCTCTACCGCGACTCCCTTTACTATTTCCAACAAATCTGTTGTTTCTTTTATCAGCTCCCCTTTATCCTGGAACCTCTCCTTTCTATTTACTTTGCTGGTAGAAAATTCTGGCCTTACGTATGACTTTGTCCATTGTCTTCGGGTTGTCGAATTCAATCCTTTCCCTCATATACAAGGGTAAACTACTGACAAATCTTTGCACTTTAGCCTTTTCCTCTTTAATATAGGGTACATAACGAAGTAACAATGTAAAGCGAGTGATAAATTCGTCCATGGTCTGCTGTCCCAGACGCAAATCATGGAATTCTCTTGCTTTTTCAACGTAAAACCGTTTTGTCAGATACCTCTATTTAAAATATTTCTTAAATTTGTCCCAGGTAATATTCTGCTCACTTACGCCTCTCACTATCTTGACTTCCTCCCACCATAAGGTGGCCTTCCCTTGTAACTGGAAGATAGCTAAGCGTGCCTTGAGGTTGTGATCATATTCGTACAGCTGAAATTATTTGTTCATATTAATTAACCATGCCTCCGCTGCCTCCTCTTATTCTCCGTCAAAATGCGGCGGCTTGATTTTGCGGAACTCACCTTGCAGTTCAATCTGTTGCCTCTTCGATGTCTGCTGCTCAGAGGCATTATTAGATCGTTCCTCCTGTTCTTCATTCCTTCCTTCCGATCTTTCTGGTTCTGTGTGGAGATTATGTTCTTCCGACACTCTCTGTTGCTCAGCACTAGGATTTGGCGGTTGTTGATTCTGTTTGTCTGATAATCTCTTTAAAATTCTTTCCTACTCCATGGTTATTCTGGGGCTATCTTCTCGCAATCGTGCTATTTCATTCCTCAGCTCTTGTACCATTTCTAGTATTGCATGGTTCGTATTACGAGTCTCTTCTCCAATCTGAACCCACAACTCTAGGTTTCTTCTAGGGCTTGTTCCTAGTCCCCAACCTGCTACGAACCCGTGGGGTCCGCTGCCTGCCCTTCTCATATTGGTCGTCTCTATTTTTCCTCCTAGGAACCTGGTCAGAGGAAACCATTAGCACAACACAAATTTTTATTTTTTATCTATTTATTTATTTATTTATTTATTTTTTCTTCAGAGTTAGAAATACAAAGGTAACATAAAATGAATATATTTAACTGCTTATCTCCGAGAGGCCACAGTTTTGAAAACTTGGCTCTGATACCACTTGCAACAACTCCAACCCGGGTAAACAAAAATTTTGTTTTTACATGGTAAGAACACACTCTCACCAGCTCATGTGACACGTTGGCATATTCGGAACAGGAAATACTAATGTTAATTTTGGCACATATTCTCATACAATAATGGGATTTTTCCAGTTACCAATGTAAACGTTGGAGGCTCATTTATTTTGCCGCTTGGATGGCATGTCCTCGTTGTCCACGTGGCACCAGGTTGTCGAGCAGCCCATCCATCTTCACATGGCAGAGATGTGGTGCATTTAACTCTCGCCGTCCATCCTGTACATGGCTGGCAGAATTAAATGGCACTGTGGGTAATCCCGCCACCTTCGACGGTGGTGATTTCACCCTTCCATCCTATGGTTGTCCAAAGGTTTACGGTTTCCAAAACCATGTCCCGGATCATTTGGGAAGGTTATCTCCCGCGAAGCCAGCTCTGGAGAGCTCGAGCCATGCCGCCCAGGATGCTAACAATCTCAGTCTAGATTCGTCGCTGGCAACCCAGGTCCGTTGTTTTCTGCAGGTAATAACTTGGCGATGAAGTTACCTTCTGTTATTTTTCTAATCTGGCCACTCCGATTTGATATTTGTGACCTTGTATCGCATCTTTTGTTCGCAGTGTTCAGGTCTTAAGGTGACAGAACGATGTTATTTCGAAGAGCTGAACAGGCCCACGAAGACTCCAACCTACCCAGGTAACCTCCGCTCGTCGCTATGGTCTTTCCTTTCCTCAGACTGGGGCATCATTTTTTTTTCTGTTATACCATAATGAATAGACTTTTACTGTTGTCAAAAGCAGGTTGGACGTCCATGGAAGTTGAAGGTGGACCCTCCTAGAACAGGGATATCAGGTATGCAATGGTTTTTCCCTTCGGCCGCCCTCGAATGAAAAATAATCTACAAATATTGAAGGTTGGATATGCAGCCAAGGGTAATTCTCGACTGTCTGTGTCGAGAGATATGGAAGATACCAGGGTCAATTTCATTTCCTTTTCTAAGTAATGGGTTATTCCTTGCTACAGGAGTTTTGGTATAAGGTCGTCGTTGCCTAGCTTCTACTCCAGTTCTTAAGCTCTTGGCACGACTGTGCACAATCGTGTTGTGGCATCTTTATTTTATTACTGCAATGTGTATATATATATATATATATATATATTCAAGTACGCTGATTCAGAAACTCAGACTTTGTTCTTAATTCTTACTGTCCCTAAGCTGCTTATTTTAAGGCGTGTTACATCATATGGATTCATACAGACTTGGATGAAGTTTTTCTCTTTTCATGGTGTCGGGTTCAACCTGCTCATAGCATGTATCGGTTAAATTATATGAATGTAGTGTACAGTTTTCTTTTATGTTTCTTATATTAATGTAGTGTACAGTTTTCTTTTATGTTTCTTATATTTTACTTTCGTTCTCAGTCATGGGTTTATTGCATCCTTCTACTTTTCCTTGAATCGTTAGGGTTTTTGTTGTTTTAAATAACTTAATGGTTGGGGTATCAGGGTATGGCTATGCCTCGGAGTGTTGTCTAGCCTACTCAGGCTCAAAATTGCTCTCATATGGCCGCCTTTCCCGGTACCCTTGCACAATATTGGTTACCGCATTATGACATATTTCGCAGTGGGTCTTTGTAATATTGTTCAGCATGTTACATTTAATTCAAAGGAATGTTATATGTTTTATTTTAAGGTTGCGAGTAAATCGTTTTTGGGTAAAATAGTACCACCCTCACCGCCTTTGCCATGCTACACACAGTTTCTCACTATACTGTTTAAATGTAAATGTTAATAGTTCTCTTCTTGGGTTGGCTTCCAGTGTACAACGTTGTGCGGTGAATGTCCTTACCACAGTTCCCTTAGTCTGTGCTTACTTTAGCAGTGAGTCCGACCATGGTTACAGTTAATCCTGATACCACTGTTATTTAGACTAAGTACTAAAATGTTGTCGTGATCCCTATTCACGAACCAAATGTATAAACCCAGTTCATCATAATACATATTGATGACTTTTGAATAGTTAATTCGCAAAGTTAATTTCCAATTAAAGGTACTATCATCGAGGTCCACTAATAAGAATTATAAAATTGGTTTCAGAAGATAGTCCTTAAATTTTACTGTGGATAATGTTGTGTACAGCTGAATCCTTTGATAAAGTTAATTTACATAAAGAAATCTCTCAGTTTTTCTACACATACCAATGAGTGGGTTAATACTTCGTACCTGATTGTTGTCCAACAAGAAATCCCATAAATAAATTACCACTGCTTTCTGCAATTAGCCAACCACCCAACCGTGAGATTGTCTTTCGAGACCAATCTCCCCCTGGCTTACTCAAGGACAAACAGTCGAGACCAATCTCCCCCTGGCTTACTCAAGGACAAACAGTCCCTGACAATTATCTGCACCTTGCACTCTTACCATCTGGTGATCACTAGACTTGGCAAGCTTCGTTTCTCTTGCTCCCTCTCGGTCATCTACCGCACAATGAAGTCTTACCCCCCTTTTTGCTCTTTTCTCTGGAAAAGTTGGTTAGGGTTCCGGGGATTTCACAACTGTCTGGCCTTCCCCTTTTCTTGAGAAGTTCCAACTTTTAAAGATGATTACAAAAAAAACAATATTATTAAATTTCATCAACCGTCTTTCATTTACTACAGTAAAATTTGAATATTTACATTAATTCTGTGACATTGCACAAAAATAAATTCAGCACCATCTAAAACCAGTAAAACATTCAAAATCCTGAAATTTGATAATCATAACCTAAATTTTCAAAAAATTATAAATTTTTCGCCACTTTAAACTAAGTGTTTGATAATTTACATGGCATGTAAAAAGATAAACATAAATACAAATTAATTCATTTTTTAAATCCCGTTCCTAAAGTAAATGATAATATAAAAAAGAGAAGAGTATAATAAAGAATTTAATTAAAAAATCGATGAAAATGCAAACCTCCAACAAATACACCTATCACCTTTCATCGAAACATGTATTTAAACTTCTTGAAAACATTCAAATGAATGAAGGAGAATTCACCACCCTAGCCTGAGCGCGGAAATATCATCCGTATTTACTGGCCACGACTCAGAATTGAAAGTTTTGACGCCATCTTCTTTGTTGAAAACCCACCACGTACTCCTCTCCATTCTGAAGCTGGTCAGAGACCGTTGGTAATGCACAGCAAGAAACAGCATATCACGTTCATTTACCTCCCACAAATTGAACCACCCCCGTGATATTGGAGGCGCTACGAAGAGATCACCATGATTCTGAGCGTATTCACTTTTGACGAGATCAATAATGCTCCATCCACTCATCAAATCATCCATAGCGTAAACCTCAAGGGATGTGTTGTCATCCAGCCCATCTCTGTAAACTGCATACAGTGTTCCGGACCTTGACGATTTTATACAAAGTCGCCTTTCAAACTTTCCAAAGTAGTCTAAGTAACTTCCAGGAACAGGCAACTCCATTAAACGCTTAGCAAAATTGATGTTCACATCATCCCTTTCAGTTACAGTATTTGCCACCGATTTCCACATGTTAGTCTCGAAATCAAAGTGCAATGGGACGATATCACCCAAAGGGCGGCGTTCATGGAGGAACTGAAAATCCACCAAATACAACTTTCGTTTCCATGAGATGGGGATACACGATTTGGTTATGACTCCAGGACATTCTGGAAGAACTGTAAATTTTTCAGTGTTTGCATCTAACGCCAGCATGTGCGTAGGCCCTATCTCTAGTGGGCCGCTCACATGTTTCAGCTGTAGCAAAACAACCAAGCGATGGCCAACTACTGCTGTCACTATCAAATTCGCATCGTTTACTCTACTGCCTGACCTTTCATATTCACGTTCGTCGATTTCCCCGAAAATCGCTGATGTATGCAAAGGCCTGAAATTCCAGGCACGATTATGATCAACATTCAGTATGTGAACGAAGGATCTTGTGGGATGGTACAATGCCCAATACACCACTTTTTGTCCAACTGCTTCCATGAAGGGCTGTTGTACCCATGTATATTCATGATTGGGCAGCGCTACCACATCGGGTAATCTTACATGTCTTTCCTGTAATTGGTTAGGTAACCGCGGCAGCCTCTTGTCTCGGATGGCACAGTCGTAAAGCTTGATTTCCCTGCTGGTAAGTGCTCCATGGAACAAAAGGGAAGGGTAGGAAAATTTTGATTGGAATTGAGGTGCAATATTGGTGATTAAATCTCGAAGCCTATTCCTAACTGGTCCAGGCTTGGCCTGCACAATGAGATGATGCAGATGTCGCATGTGAAGTCTAGGAAGAATTCGATGCTGTATTAAATCATCGTTCATTAGATTGAAACTTTCCATGGCTACTGAATTTGTATTGATCTCTCTGAATCTGCGAGGAAGATATTGGAGAACCTCTCCATATTCATTTTCGTCTCTGGCCATCTCGGAGGCTTTCCTCTTATTCGCCATAAATCGCCACTTCAATCCTCTCAGCGCTACAAATCGATACTAAGAATCACATGAAACTATTTAGTCTTATTAAGAATCCAATCTTGGCATCATAAACTCTCGACTCTTCAGCTATCCTACATGACTCTTTTTAGATGATAAACTCTCGACTCTTCAGCTATCCTACATGACTCTTTTTAGATGACATCTGAGCTTCTATCGCTCCATCTTATTCTCAATTTGATGTGTCTTTCTAAATCTCAATTTGATGTGTCTTTCTAAAGACTTATAAAAGCCAAATTTAAAATGGTAATTTATCACAGCCTAATTCAAAGGTGAGAACCTGTTTAAGTAAGTTTACTCATTAAGTTAACTTAATTTCATAAGTTAATTTAAAATATTTATAATTTAGTTAATTTTTATTATTTTTTAGTTTAGACAATGTTATTACTAAATATTTTAATGCTTATTATGGATTGTTGCATCTCATATTTATCAACTATTTAATTTATGTGGCTATGTGGGTAATTAAGACAAATCTATATTGGAATTGGGATTGAGGAATTTTGATTTTTAAATAAATAAGTGGACAAGCTTTTATTTTAATGCTTATTATGGATTGTTGCATCTCATATTTATCAACTATTTAATTTATGTGGCTATGTGGGTAATTAAGCCAAATCTATATTGGAATTGGGATTGAGGAATTTTGATTTTTAAATAAATAAGTGGACAAGCTTTTTTTGAAGAGAATATTTTTGCTATAGTACATCATCAAACAAGATAATAAAAAAAGTATTTGAACAAGTTCACAATTTCAAACCCAAAAATAACCTATTAGCACAACCACATTAAGAAATGTGGTTGATATATATCATATTAATAATTAATATGAATATAAATAATATTAAAACCAATATTAATATTATTAAAATAATATAAAAATATTTATATTAATTAAATTTAACTAATAATAAATTAATATTAAAAATATATAATATAAATTAATGATAATAATAATAATAATAAAATAAAATAACTATTTTATAATAAAATAAAATGTTTCAGGAGGCTAGAGTGGGGGTGCTTTTAAACCTCAAAGAAAAGGCTGGATAAAAGTTTGCATGGGGACTCGACAAAGCCACAAAGAATCAAGCCAAAGCGCTCTCTCTTCGGCAAGGCTTGAAAATCAGCATCTCTAAGGACATCACGAATTTGATCATTGTTGGTGATTTTATGGTGGTTATCCAAAAATGTTTGAGCCTCGCCAATCATGAGAATTTCATTGAAAAACCTCTCCTATTATTATAAGGATAATGCATCTCCTAAAGAAATTTCAAAATTTCAAAATTTTCCATGTAAAAAGAGCCGACAACCAATTGGGGAACACAGAAGACAACATTGGTGCGGAGTTAGAGCAAGGTTCTATATGAATTAACAATATTTGTGATATATGTCATATTCCATAAAGTTGATTAATAATGCAAGAGGTTTAGAGTACAACTGGAGTACGGGACAACATTCTGAGGCTTCACAAGATCATAAGAATGTACAGGTAGTTAAGGTGGACAACATTCTGAGGCTTCACTGCAGTGCATCAGGAGAGGTAGCACTTGATAGGAAGTTATTGTACATGTGGGAACGTGGGAGTAAGGTGTCCATGAACCATGTCAAGTGGTCCTTCAGTTCTTGGTTATTTGTATGGTTATTAAATATGATTGCAATCGAGGGCAGGGTTGGTACCATCGCATTTCGAACGAAGCAATATTTGGTGGTGAAGGAAGTGGCTTCACCATGGTGCAGAAACGATATTCATTTATGGTTGAAAAGATTGGAAGGAATGTTGGGAAGGGCCAAGTGCTTATTTATAATTGTTGGTTGAGGCATATAAACCATCAGATATCGCTGGTGCAGGGGAGAATATCTAGGAAAATGGTCTCAGCGAGCGATGGAAGTGGCATCGACGTGGCGAAGTTTGAGCATAGTGGGAATATAGGGATATAGTTGATAGTTCCAATAAGAAAGTTGTCAAGGAAATTAATGAAAATACGAAGGTTTTGTATGCTCAACTATCTAGTCTCGGTAAGGATATGGAATTGCTCCAAAAAACCATGGAACTCCTGACTACAGATGTTACGAACCTCAATCATAAGGTAGATAATATCAAAGTAAAGGTGGAGACAACCACCATGGGTGTGTTGAAAGAAGTTTTTGGTTTCGGTGATGGCTCTACTCTTCAAGCTGAAGGTGAGACTGCTGCAAATCGTGGTCTAGATCCTGGGGCAAGCAGAAACGAGGAACCGGTTTTGCCTCTTCATGAGGCTCTCAAAGAATTCAACCTTGGAAGTTGCGGGTAACAACTGTCTCTTTTTTTTTAAATCTATGTTTTCTCTAAGATTAGTGTACTGTGGAGTTTTTTTGGAAGATTTATAGTATAAAATATGTAAATAATACATGTAGTAATAGGGTCTCTCTATTGGTTAATCTATTGAACAATTCTGAGAGCAAACTCTCCATGACTGTAAGGGACCTGGCCTATTTCCAGCTTATTAATGAAAATTGCTACTCGTTCTATTGAGAAAAAAAATGCTTTCTTTGTTAATATAATTATTATTTAAATATTATTAAATAAATATTAATTATATTTACAATAAAATTATATAAATTAAATAGTAGCAATATTTAAATAATAATAATATATAATATTAATGAAAATAATAATCAGAATAATATATAATAATAAATTAATGATAATAATAATATAGTGAATTAATCATAATTATGTAAATTAATAATGAGCTTGAAAACAATTGTAAGTCTGTCAATCTTTACATTTGGAGTAAAAAAAGGTTCCTCTTTGAGACTCTCGTCACCCTTGTTATCTTATACAGATGTGAAGTTTGGGGGTGCAATATATTTAGGGAGTCATGGAGAAAGACTGAGATGATCCAAAATTAATTCAATAACCTCGAGATCAAGGGAAATACTCCTTATCCTATCCTCTTGATCGAAGTTGACATGTCCCCTGTTGAAGTGCGACTATGTTTAGATATCTGATGTATAAGAAGAAGCTTCACAATATGGATTCCAAGAGGGTCCCAAAAATTGCTTCTAACTTTAGTCAAAACCCCCACCTGCTCCTCAAGTGTGGGTGGCATCAGGATGCTCAGTCTTGGCTCAACCTTTGGGGGATTAAGGAGGAGATCATCATGGGAAACAAGGACAGTATCAAAGATACTATTACCTCCAGTTTAAAGGACACGACATGGGATGCTAAGAAGTTGGAGGATAAAAGGAAGCTAGGGTATTATAAGGAGGTTATCAACCCTATCCTCGATAACCAGAATTATCTCTCTATGTTGACTAGCACCAAGAAGAAAATGAACATTCTTAAGATTAGAACTAAATTTCATTAACTTCAGAGTGAGACTAGGCGGTGGACTACTCTCAAGACTCCCTGGGATGATAGAATTTGTCATATTTGTGATACTAAGAAGGTGGAAGATGAAAAGCACTTCCTTTTAAATTTCTCGGCTCTTGCCCACATCTGCTCTTAATTCCGTATCATTAGCCACACCTCCAATTTTCTTAACTTATTAATTCATCCCAACTATAACGATCTTGGAATGTTTCTTTCCCTACTCTTTGATCACAGAAAAAAAGATTTTGAAGAATGACAATTAGACTCTCTATGGCAATTACACTCTCTTCTCTTGAGGTCTGATAGACCACATTAGTCTTAGTGGGCATTCTTCATCATCATCATCATCATCATCATCATCATCATCATCATCATCATCATCATCATCATCATCATCATCATCATCATCATCATCATCATCATCATTCATCATCATGATGTAAAATTAATGATAAAATAATATAAAGTAATATTTTATAATAAAATGAAATGTTTTCTTTATTATTATAATATAATTAATATTATAATTAAATATTATTAAATAACTAATTAAATATTATTGTTATAATAAATATTGTTAAATAACTAATTATATTAACAGTAATAAAGGAAACATAATCAATAAAAAATAATAATGTAAATTAATAATATTAAGAATCATATAATATACATAAAAATTAAAAAACAAAGTAAATTAATAATATTAATAAAAATGATTTTGTTTATTGATAATAATAAACAAAAAAATTATCAGTTTCATTGTTAATTCTCGATTCTCCCATAGGATGATTGACAACCAAATTCGCCTGCATATCAGTTGTACCATTATTTTCTCTTAGGATATGATTGAAGATGACTTCTCCAAGATACTGAAGATTTTTTTCCACCCTTTTTATTATTTGACTCAGAATTCGGTTCTTGAGGCTTATTCTCTCTGCCATCGATTGAATTATTATTGTCGAATCCCCCATTATGACTAGGTTCTTCATACCTCATTACCTTAATATTTTTGTTCCCAAGAGGAGGATGTATGCTTCTACCCTATTGTTGGATATTTCTCCTAATCCCCATTCATAAGTGATAGGATTTATTCCTCCTGGATCGAAGATGAGACCTCCAGCTCCAGTCTTGCCTCGGTTAGACTTAGAAGCTCCATTACACAATAAGCAGGGCCTATTTAATTTCTTCGCCCATGCTTTAAACTCCTCTTTTTTAATTCTGATTTTCTAGCTCTGAGTGCTAATAACATAGCTATTGATGATTGATTTATTGGTGTTTTATTTTTGGTGCTTGCTCATCGTGAATTCTAACCAAGTTCTTTCCTCATGTTGCATATATTTGATATCTATATATTTAGCTCCTTTGGAATTGATGAACTCGATTATTATGCTCTAATTTTTAGCGAGTATTGTTATGTTGCTTTGAATGTGATCATTAAAGATCCTCTGGTTTCTTGCTAACCAGATTTGCCAACACATAAATGAGGGCAAGCTCAGCCAATATCTTTTGATTGTTTCTTTGCTTTTTAAATTATAAGGGTTTTTTTTTCCAATTTGTTATGAGTGATTGCAGAGGCAACGAATGTTGAATACTTACCCCCAAAGGTCTTACAAACTCTTGCCAATAGATATGAGTAAAGGGACATCCCATGAAGAGATTTTAGATGTTTTCTTCACTTTTCTGACACATTGCACAGCGTAGAGGGCCTTCATAACCTTCCTTTTTAAGATTATCAGCAGTAAGAATCTTGCCTTTAAGGAGTGTCCACATGAATACTTTGATTTTTGGCGGGCATTCTATTTTCCATGCCTCCCTCCAGTGTTCCCAATCACTATTTTCTTACCGATGTATGGAGGCATATCTAGATTTGACTGAAACAAATCCTCCATCAGGATCCCAACGCAGAGAATCCTTTGAGTCCAAGCTCAAAGGGGCAGCCCCTTTAAGAAGTGAGAATAGGGACCTCCACTGAGGGACAAGGCCTTGGGAGAGATTGTGGACTCTTTAGTCCTCCCAATATCCATCTCTCCAAATAGAGATGTCTTCCAGTGTAATGATACCTTTTGAATTCATCCACCTTCTCATGTCTTGAACATTTTCTTGGATAGCTATCGGTTGATTTCCCATTATTCTATCCTTCCATATTTTGGTGAGTCTACCATTCCCAGGGATCTTAGAGAAGTTTTCTTTGATTAGGGGAAGGCTCTTTTTAATAAAACTCCAGATATGGGAACAAGGCCTAATTGGGAAACCTTTTTCTAATAATAGGATTCTATTATGGTTCATATATTTTGCTTCCAGGATTTTCTTCCACCAGCAATTTTCTCCAGTTATAAATCTCCAAGTGATTTTTGCCACCAATGAAAGATTCATTATCCCAGGAAGTCTTATTGTCAGGTCGCCTTTCTCATAAGGTTGCATTACTTCATCCCATTTCACTAGATTGTGATTCCTTGTTTCTACTTTACCTCCTTGCCATAGCAACCCCCTGATTACTAGCTCAATTTGTTTATGTATGCTTGTCGGAGCTAGTATTGTTGCATATTGATAAATTGGGAGTATTGTGAGTATTGCTTTGATTAATGCCACTCTTATTGCCATGTTTAGCCAGTTCATTCCCCAGTTTTGCACCCTTTTTTTTCATTTTTTCTATGTATTTATTCCATATCTCAGTCTTCATATTTTCTTTGGAGATAGGGAGGCCTCAATAATGAAAGTGGCTCCATTTTTTTTGTAAGGGAATTTCCATAATTTCTGAAATTTTTTGTAGTTCACGCAGAGGAGAGTTCCATCCAAAGATTCTACATTTTTTATTCTTTATAAGTCCACTAAAGACTTCCATAAAATTATTCAACACCTTTTTCATTCTGCTTTCCATTATACAAGAGGCCCCTCCCATGACCAAGGTGTCATCTGCGAGTAGATAGTGGTTTATTCTTTTAACTGCAGGAGAGATTTAGAAACCTGTGATTGACCGCTCTTGTCTCCATTTCTCAATATTTCGGCTCAGAGAGTCTACCATTATAATATATAGGAAAGGAGAGAGGGGGTAGCCCTGATGAAACCCTCTTGAACTTCGGAAATATTCACTTGATCTTCCATTGATCAATGGAGAAATCCAGGGACCATAGGACTTCAAGCCGTCAAGTGCGGAGAATCACACACAAACTGAGGACTTCAAGGTGGGCATCAGTCGCCTCAATACAAAAATCTAGAGTTCATAAGCATAATAGAATCACGAAAATCACAATGTATAGACAGCATTGGACTCTGTCAATCAAGCAAGTCTCATCCACTCAGGTTCCCTGTGAAAATAACAAATTATCTATCCTGCAAAGGCCCTCAGCGTAGCTATTTAATCTTTCTCTCTCAGCGCTTGTTCCCATCCCTTCGCCTCTCTTTCTGTTTGCCTTTCTCCTATCCCTGAGCTTAGTTCCGTCGAGTCCCAGATGTAGCTTTCAAATTCTCTGCATTTGTTTATGCGCCCCTTGGATGTTTGATATTATCTTCTTTGATTTTGTACGGCCCCTTCCTTTCGTGCACCTTTGGTGGTATATGTTTCTCCCCTCCGCGCTGAGCTGGTGGTTTCTGCCTCTTCTCCCCCTTGTGCGGCTCTTGTGGATCGTGCTTCTCCCCTTCACACAACTCTGGTGGATTCTTTCCCTGCTTCTTCTCTTGGTTGATTGGATTGGTTGCCTTCTCCTCTCTGGTCACTTTATTTCCTCCACACTCCTTATTTCTCCACACAGTCACAGAATAAGCTCTCAATCTCCCTATACCTATCTCTACACTCCTTTGGTCTTGTTTTTCCTCTCTATTATATTCTTGCCCCTCCCCTTCGTGCAACTCTGGTGGTTTTCATTTTTCCACTTCGCGCTACTCTGGTGGTATCTGCCTCTCCCTGTCGCATTGCTCTCGAGGTCTGTGCCTCCCCTCACGCTGTCTTGGTGGCCCGTGCCTCTTCCTATAGCGCTCCTCTGGTGGCTTATTTTCAGTTTTAACTCTTGGTTTATAGTTATTGGTGGCCTGTCTTGTGGAAAAATCAGCATCTATTCTTATCCCTGCTGGAAAGAACAACTTCACCCCTCAGGAAAAATGGAATGGAATCCTCTGGAAATGTACCTAAGTGCGAGAGCTACGCTATGTGTAGAGCCAACAAATTCATGATCGAACAGATAAAAGAAATGATAAAGGACTATAAATTTGAACCAAAACTTGAGAACTCATTCCCAAAGAGATAGCTGGAAGAACATAGGAATGAAATTGCAAAATTAAAGCACAAATGAAAGCATATGGAAGAAACGATCAACTATTTGAAGAGTTTACTAATTAACCAGATGGGAGAGAACTCTAATTATCAAAGCAGCAAGAATCGACCCCTATCTCATTATGAATCTTCAATCAACAAAAAATAGTCTCCTCATTTAGGCTCTTCTTCTCTCTGCAAAGCTCTTCCTCCAATGGGTTATTATGTTATGTAAATGTATATTCTTGTTAAATCAGTTTGTAGGTATTTATAAGGATAGTGCAATCGGTACTTTCAGAATAAAAAACGGAAGGGATTGGAAGATAGGGAATGTTTGCCCACTTGTTTTATTTCGGGTTGTCCCTCTCCTTTTGGCATTAATGTAATAGGGGTTTGCCTTCGCTTTTCTTTTTTGGAATAGAAATCTAGTAACCGACTTTGTTAATAAAAAATAAACAAAAACATTATCAATAATAATAAATAATATAATATTATTAATAATAATAAATAATAACAGTGTTTATTAAGCATTAATAATAATATTATTTCAATACTAATAATAATAAAAAACATTGTTCAAATGCTGATAATTAATAATGTAAATTAATAATAAATAATATTATTATCAATAATAAATAAACAATAATATTATTATTATTATCAATAATAATAATAATAATAATAATTATTATTATTATTAATTATTATTATTTGTTATTATTATTCATATAATTATATAAGAGTTAATATTGTATTTTCAAAACTGAATAAATATAATATTATTAGTCAACACAGAATATAAATAGAAAAACAATATAAATATATAATTTAAATTTTCATTATAATTAAAGGAAATATATACTTAGAAAAAATTAAAAGAAAAACAATATAGATATAAAAAATCAATTTTTTTTATTGTTATAGGAAAAATATACTTAGAATAAAAATTAAGGCAATGAAGAAGGGATAAATTTGTGCATGATCGACCATCGTTGGCAATAACTAACAATCGTTGATGATGGTCAACAAAGACCCATTTTGATAATCTTTGTCGCAATGCAACAAAAAAAAAATGACAACCAATATTAAACATTACAAGAACAATGACCACAACATCGAATTTACTAACATTGAAAGAAATAAAAACTATATTTTTAATGGGATATAATTTAGTTCTAAAAAAAACAACAAATTTCACAGTGATACCCAACTTTTAACACTCGATCATAACACAATTATTCTATGCCAACCTCTTCTAAAACACACATAGAGCGCTGACAAAAGAAACACCAATTCAAATCAACATGATAATGATCACGATACTTCACGCTTTCAAACCAATCCCTTCCCTTTTTCCTTCCTGATTCTCTTTGGTGCGAATGATATAAAGTTTAAATATCTAATTTCTTTCCATTCAAAACATGAATATGCTCATCGACAAAATCTGGATGGAAGCCATGTCTTCTAGCAAACCTTGCATGAATATAAGGGTTACACGTCATTTTGTCACCTTTAGGAAAATGACCGACAATCTGGATCTTTTTTTATCCGTCAAAGTGTTCTAAAGCATTCCCCTATAAGGCTAGAATCTAAACAATCCCAAAGAGAATGAGAATTTTGGATTACCTGGTCCTAAAACCTATTTTTGAGTACTTGCATGTTTCCCTAGCTAGTTTATGTGCATACGCAGACTTGACCATTAAAGTCAGCGCAAAAGTGTGCTCTTTCTTCCACTAAGGACTGTGCACATGACTTAATAGAGGTAAAAATTAAAAAGTAAATTCTAGAATATTTTTTGGACAAATCTTTCCCAACTGAAAGCTTCGATTTGATGCTTACTGATGCCTGATCCCTCTGTTCATGGAGCTAATTCCCTCTCTTTGTGGATCCCTAATCCCACCTTTTGAGGAACTCATACCTTAGGAAGAGGATCTCAAACCTCCTCCTCTTGGCCTATAAATATAAAATAGACCAGAGGGTTGGAGAGGACCACTGAAGGTAGACTTATATTGTTAAATTTGGGCTAGAAGGCATGTCATCCAAGGAGAAGATTGGAGACCATTGGAAGAGGCTTGTGACATCAAGGCAACTAGGTTGTAAGCCTTTTCTCCTTTGAATTCAATACAAATCAATTGTTCTTTCCTAATTGTGTCTATTTTGATATTATTTGTGAGATTCCATCACTCATATAGTTTATAACTAATTATTGATTCATTTACCTTTGATTTTATATTTGAGATGTTTTGATTCCTTTTAATGTTTTTGTCTATCCAAATCTATTTTGGAGCATCATGGAGAAGTTGTGTAAATCATTAGGAAAGCCTCTATGGTATTGAGGAAAAGCTAGTTTTGGAAAGCATTGAAAGAACTTCTACAAGCACATCACTAATAGGTAAGTGATTTTTTTGCGTACTACATGTTTCATGTTACAGTTATAGGCTAAGGAAAGGTAGCAATTATTTGATGTTTTTTACTAGGTTTTGTTGGAAATCTAGGGATATCCTTCTTGGTTGCCTAACAAATTAGCGACCATGATAGGGAACGTCTCGTTATTCATCATCTCCTTGTTTTGACTTTTGAACCTTTTCTCATAGCCTTGTCTGAGTGTCTGAAAGATATTGAAATTTTGGATTTTGCGAACTCTTTGGTTTTATTTTTCTTTTTTCTAAAATTTTCTCGAAGTGTGCAGTTTATCTTTATCAACGGAGTGTATATATGTGCACTAAGCCTTTAGAAATAGTGCGTATGCGCACTGGATCAAACTGATTGTGTGCGCACATGCCGAATTTTTTTTAAAATTTAAGTTTTCCAATTATTGAGTCCATGAACTTTTGATTGTTGTGTTTAGATAGATTTGTTTACGTTCTAGGAATTTCCTCTTTATCTTGATTTGATTTTTTGGGTTTCCTTCTTGAAGAATTCTTTATTTTTGCAAATTAAGTTTCAAGGTTTCATATGGGGAATTGTTGATTAATAAAAAGAAGGATCGGTCACTGTTGGGATAGATTGAATATGTCCTTTTTATTTCAAAATATCAAAGCAAGTACTTTGTTTTAATAATTCCAAATAATCATTAGTATTAGGAAAAATTTAGGGTTTTTCAAGGCAACGCTTGTGATTTGGAGTTTGTTGTTTTTGTCGAAGTGAACACTGATAATTTCTCTCTATAATACAACACAATCTTCTGCTTACAGTGATTTGTAGTTCATTATATCAAGTTGAAATTATGGCGTGTGTCTATTGGAGGAAGAATTCATTGTTTGTTTTTGGGTATGCGAGAAGTTGTTAGATTAAAATTTTGTTTTTTGTAACTTAGATATTGAGGAAATTAGGTTGAATTTTTCAAAAAAAGGCCAAGAATCGTGTATTATGCATTCTCTCTTATTTGTATCTTGAAAATGATCCATTAATTCTTGTTTTGTTGAAAAGTAAATGAAACCTCTTTCCTTAATTTAGTTACAATTCATCAAAATGAAAATATCACAATATCATGTTCGATTGCATCAAAGTTTTGGGTCGAGTCATAACACCATCAGTTTCACATCCATTTAGAATTTTTATAATATCAGGGCTCTTTCCACCTACACTAGATGAGGTTGTAGGGATTTGGAATAAGGAAGTAAGTTAACCTTCCAAAGCTGCAAACAAACACTAGAATCTTGTGATAGGGAGTAAATCCATTTATTACATTTTGGCTATGGGAAGCTCCCCTAATAAAGGAGTTAAGCACGAGATCATATCAGACCTAATGGAGTGATAAAACACACTTCATGGGTTATAGTAGAGTGATTTTCATGTATTAAAATGGTGTCGAAAGGTTCTTGGGAGTCACTTAAAAGTAAACCTCAGATTAACTATGTTGAGGAACTTTCAAGGGGATTGAGCTTTGTTACTCTTCCCTTGTGTGTACGTATGATCAACGGCTATCCCCCCATGTTAAATTGTCTTAAGTTCTAACCTTAGAGACCATAATCTTAGGGCTATTATCTAAGGTGACAATGGAGGCAAAGTCTCTATTGTACCTGGAACAGATGTTGGCTAGACTCACTTGGACCTTTTTTGACGGTATTCTTCACTTGAGATGGCATAAGTGAAGTTACTTGCACCAGATCGTGTTCATTAAGTAGGTTGTTAGCGTAACTTGTTCCACCCTCTCTATCTTTATTCACTTTTCACATTTATCTCAAAATGTTGAATTTCATCACCGACTAGTTATTTCGTTGTGAAAAGGTTGTTTGTATGGTTTGATTCCTTAGATTTATTAGGCATGTTATTTACTTGTTTTTACTCTTTACAAGAATTTAGGCGTGGATTGTGATTTTGAATTGTTAATATTGGTAATAACTTTATCTATGTTGAATCTAATGGAAACAATGCCAGAAGTTTCTGATAAAGAAACCCCTTTTAATGGGAATCCTAGTCCTTTTCCTGACCCTACAAATGTCGGTTCTTCCTATATGGCTACGTTTTCACTTCCCGAATTAATTATAGGTTTATTGGTGTGGTTTTTTTCAACTTATTTGATCCCAAATACCCAAACTATTCCACCTCAACCAAGTTCTTCACCTCAACCGAGTTCACCATCTCAACATCACCAACCTCATGTTAACCCTTTACCTTCTTCACCCAACATGTCCTCCTCCCTTTCTTCTTCTTCACTTAAAAAATGCATTGATGCTAGTAACCAGGTGACTAAGAAGAATAAGAAGCAAGCTAAGAAGAATTCAACAAACCAACTATGGTTGTAAGTATTGGTAATGTTAAGGAAACTTCCAACATGCATCACAAGCCCAAATACCCTTACAAGCTTTGTAAGGATGACCATTTCCTTATCAATTTTCCTGGTATTCCTAAGGTCTTAGAAGTATGGTCAGAAAATTCTTATCAACTTATTTTTTATCCATGAACCAGTGATTGTCGAGTTTCACAGAAAAACAGTAAAGTTAGGGTTCCTTGTAGGTTATGAAAATGGATTCATCATAGTCACATTTTCCCTCATATGGATGAAACCTCAAAATTGGTGGAAAACTTATTATTTCACAACAACAACTTACAACTAGTTACCATAAACTTTCTCCCAACCTACCATCAGTTAATGAAGTGATTGATCTAATTCCAAGTACATTCAATCCCACTCTTCCATTGGAGAGTGAAATGCATATCACTAGGTTTGATAAACCTTTGGTTGATTGAGTGTTCAACTCAATTCCATATTCAGTCGATCCCACTGTCCTTTTAGAGAATGAAATTCATACCTCTCAGGTTCTTCTTATTACTTCATATTATTCCATGCATGGGGGAATTTCACCTGTTTGCATTGAACCCCCTCCAAGTAATGAGGTTACTTCCTTTGATTGGAGTATACTGATAGGGCTTTGTCTTCCTTCTTCCACCCCTTTACAAATCATTGTGAAAGTGTATGGTAAGAATGTGTGTCAAACAAACATCGACGAAGGTGCTTCTGTCAATATTTTATCCTCAACCACTTGGCAAGCTTTGGGTTACCCTCGGCTTGTGCTTGTTACATAGAATCTCTTAGCTTTTAACATAACCAATAGCGAGCCTTTAGGGATACTTCCTAAGTTACCTATTACTCTAGAAGGAAAAATGGTTTGTATCGATCTTATGGTAGTCCAAGGCCCTTTGGATTTAAATTTTCTCCTTGAGCGAGACTATGTCTATGCCATGAAAGTGGTCATGTCTGCACTCTTTCGAGTGATGTCCTTCTGTTAGGCCCCTATAATACTAGTGATTCTCCCATTACTATTTTCATTGTTTCCCTTATTGTTATTGTTGTTCCCCTATTGTCCCCATATTGTTATTATTGTGCCCCATAGAAGCCCACTATTGTTATTGTTGTGCCTTAGTATTATTATTGTTATGTCGGTCTTGATTATATTGTGACCCGTTAGAGTCATATATATAGAAAGGAGTTTTTGTTACTTGTATCATCGAAGAATTGTTCATATGTGTAATGTAAAGGATATTTCCCCCTCGAAGAGGCTAACTTTGAAGGCATTGATATATCTTTTCTTCTATTTTATGGGTTGGTTGCATAACATTTGGTATCAAAGCCTTGGATTCTAGGGTTTCAGTGCTCCAAACAGGTCATCGTGGAATTTTCGCTATAAATTTTGTTCTGTGACATTTCAGAAGCTGAAAAAAAACCCCATTTGATGTGAAATCTCTTCAAATCTCCAGTCTGAATTTTAGATCTTTTCTCACTATATTTTCGGAGATATGATCCAAGGAAGTTAGGGTTTTTAAAGGAGCCCAAATTATATCTCAAACAGGTGACCTAGGGAAAATCATCATAAAATTTATTTTGAGCATTAGATTGAAATTTCGTAAGAAGTTGCAGAAAGAGGACGTCCTATCATTTTTTTTATATCGGTTTCAGGTCCTAAGGTTGAAACGGTGACTCATGGCACTTCGTACAAGTTTGTTATACTGAACCAGTCTATAATCAGGTCATTATGGGAGATTTGGCATAACTCTTCCTTGGATAATTCAATCTTGATCAGACTTGCGGGGTTAGAAAGAGGACCCCAAGTTCTACCACAGGATACAATTTCAAACCTTGCAGGTATGAAATTACAGAGTTACCACAAATTCAATATCGAGCTCCTACAAAGTGAAAAAAGGTGTTTAGATTTTTTTAATTTTACATAAGTTTGGTTTGAAAAAATAGTTTGAAGGAATTCAAAGGGCACAGTGAAGCATTATTATCATTAATTGATGCCCCAAAGAAAGAAAATGGAAACACCTATTAAGCAACCTGAAATCTCTAGCATGACTCGTGAAGAAGACGAAGAAATGCAACATGATATATCTAAATTACGAGACCAAGTACAACAAATTTCACTCTCACAAAAAGTAACATAAGCTAAGATGGATGATTTAAAGAAAGGAATGGAAGCTAAGATAGATGGTATGAAAGACAACATTGAAGATTGGAAGAAAATTTTGACAAAGTTGCTACAAGAAAGGCTTCCTAATGGTGAAAAGGTAGTAGAGGAAACTCATAATGAGAGCAAAAGAAATGTTAATCATGATCCGAAGAATGACAACATTGAAGATCTTAAGAAAGATGTGGAAGGTTTTAAGGAAGGTTTAACAAAGTTGCTACAAGAAAAGATTCTTAATAGCGAAAAGGTAGTAGAGGAAAATCATGATGAGAACAAAAGAAATGTTAATCATGATTTCATAGACTCTAACATTGGAACAAAGACCCAACACATTCCAAAGATCGATATGAGGAATTTTGACAGTAAAGATTCCATAACATGGATACTACAGATGGAACAATATTTCAATCTCCACGATGTGTAAAACAAACAAAAGGGTACGCATTGCACCTTTATATTTGGAATCAAATCAGTTTGTATGGTATCGATGGCTTTTCTCTCGTAAGCAAATTGTCACTTGGGCAATTTTTACGAAAGAAATGGTAGCACATTATGAGGACACAAAAAGCAACACCTTTTTTAGCCAATTGATAAATCTCAAACAAAAGGCTTCAATGATGGAGCACATTGAGGACTTCCAAAAATTGAATATAAGGGTAAGAGACATTCCAGAGGAGCATAGGATTGATGTGTTCATAGGGACTTTAAAGGATAACATCCAACATGAGGTTCGCCTTTGGGAACCTAATTCATTAGAGAAGGCATTTAGGTTGGGAAGAAAATGGAAAGAAAAATTATGGCAACAAGGAAGCCTACCACTCACAATTATAAATATGGAAGTGTTGTTGGTCCTACCCTTCCACAATCTACAAGGTTGACACCACAAAAATTGGAAGAAAAAGGAGCAAAATGGCTATGTTGCAGTTGTGATAGCAAATACATTGAAGGTCATAAGTGTGCTGAGAAGAAATTATTTTACATAGATATTGAAGAGGAGGAAGAAAAAGAACAAGAAACATCAAAAGAAGAGGATATACACCAGGAACAAACCCTAGAGAAAGAAGAATTGAATCTGACCATATCTCGTAATGCATTGGTTGAAATTACCACCCCTCAAACCATCAAGATAGAAGGACATATCAAGAAGAAAAAGGTAATAGTGTTGATTGATTCTCGCAATACCCATAATTTTATTCATTGTAAGATAGCCAAGGAATTGAATCGCTTCCTATATCCAACACTAGAGTGTCAAGTGATGGTTGCAAGAGGAGGAACTATAAATTGCTCTGGAAAGTGCCATAATATCAAGCTATCCATGGGAGAATATGTATTGAATAGCCCAATGCTTTTCATTCCAATGGGTGGTGTTGATGTTGTACTAGGATTCTAATAGCTACAATCCTTGGGTACAATAGGTTTTAATTTTCAAGAATTTGTCATGAAATTTTCTTCAGAAGGAAAGGAAGTTGAATTAAGTGGTATCCTAGAGAAATTGCGAAAGATAATCAACTCTAATAGAATGAAAAAGATTCTAAAGAAATAACAATGAGACGTAATTGCACAATTATGTTCCCTAGAGGTTCCCACATCGAAATCGTCTATTTCTCCATATCTCCAAAAAGTATTGGACAAACATTCCAAGGTATTTGTGACTCCCAAGGGCCTCCCTCCTATTCGTGATCATGATCATCCTATTCATTTGATTCGAGGAAGTGTTCCTCCAAACATCAGGCCTTACAGATATCCCTATGCCCAAAAGAGTGAAATTGAACGTATGGTTGCAGAAATTCTAGAGGTTGGTATAATTCAACCTAGTCAAAGTTCTTTCTCTGCTCCAGTAGTATTAGTTCACAAGAAGGATGGGTCATGGTGCTTGTGTCCATATTATAGGGAGCTCAATAATCTCACTATTAAAGATAAATTTCCCATTCCGATCATTGATAAATTATTGGATGAATTGCATGGATCAATTTACTTCACCAAGTTGGATCTTCGTTCAGGATATCATCAAATTAGAATGAAGACTGAAGACATTCTGAAAACAGAATTTAGAACTCATGAGGGTCATTATGAATTTTTGGTCATGCCTTTTGGCCTTACTAATGCACCTTATACATTTCAAGGTTTGATGAATTCCATTTTCAAACCCTTCCTTAGAAAATTTGTGTTACTATTTTAGGATGACATACTAATTTGTAGCAAGTCTTGGAAGGATCATGTTCAACATGTTGACAGGGTTCTCAAACTATTAGAAGAGAAACAATTATATGCAAAAAGCTCCAAATGTTTCTTTGGAGTATAAGAGGTGCAATATTTGGGTCATATTGTATCTCACGAAGGTGTTAAAGTAGACCCTAGAAAAATTAAATCCATTAAGGAATGGATAATCTCCACATCCATAAAACATCTACGAGGATTTCTCGGGTTGACAAGGTATTATCGCAAGTTTTTTAAGAATTATGGGAGAATAGTAGCACCTCTAACAACATTATTGAAGAAAGATGCATTTTCATGGACTCCGGAAGCAACGAAAGCCTTTAACATCTTAAAGAGGAAATGTGCCAAGCACCGGTCTTAGCTACGCCGGACTTCACAAAAACCTTTATTGTAGAATGTGATGCCTCAAGAAATGGAATTGGTGTTGTATTTAATGCCAAAGAAGAAAGACCCATTGCTTTCGAAAAGTCATTCTAATCAAAGGAAAGTATTTACAACAAAAGGCTATTTATGAGAAGGAAATGTTGGCAATACACATGCAACTTAAGAAAATGGTGTCCTACCTAATAGGAAGACACTTCAAGGTAAAAAACGGATCATTGATAGTCTTAATACATTTTTAGAAACAAGATTATCCTTCAGAAGAGCAGCCAAAAATTGCGGTCACAAAGATGTTGGGTTATGACTTTGAAATCATCTACAAAAAATGGAAGCAAAATGTTGTTGCAAATGCACTCTCAAGAAAGGATGAGGATGTGGAAGCATTGCTTTGTGCCATTTCTATTATCCAGCCGGATTGGATAAGTGAAGCAAGGGATGAATGGAAGAATGACGAAGAAGTGTGGGAACTTATTCAAAAGCTACAACAAGATCCCATTACATCTGATACATTTAGCTGGAAAAATGATTCGTTATGGTATAAATATCACTTATACCTATGTAAGAATCCCCAACTCAAACAAAATATTCTTATGGAATTGCACACCTCTCCCTTAGGAGGGCACTCAAGATTTTTAAAAACTTACCATGGGGTTAAGAAGGAATTTTTTTGGGATGGCCTTAAATCGGATATTCAAAAGTTTGTAGCGGAATGTTTGGTTTTCCAACAAAATAAAGTTGAAACAATTAAGACCCCAGGTCTATTAAAACCTTTATCCATTCCAAGTCAATGTTGGGAGGAGGTTTCAATGGATGTTATCACAGGTTTACCCAAGTCCGAAGGAAAGAGTGTCATCATGGTGGTAGTTGACAAACTTACCAAGTATGCACAATTTTGTGCATTATCGCATCCATTTAAAGCAAGTACAGTTTATACTGCATTTATGGAAACAATTCAAAAGCTACATGGAAACCCAAAGATTATTGTAAGCGATAGAGATCCCATTTTCACTGGAAATTTTTGGACAGAATTATTTTCTCGTCTTGGTACTCAGTTAGCTCATAGCTCATCTTATCATCCTCAATCTGATGGGAAAACTGAGATAGTAAACAAATGTTTGGACGGATATCTTCGTTTCTTTGTCTCTAATAAACAGACACAATGGGTCAAATGGTTACCTCTGGATGAATGGTGGAATAACACTTCTTTCCATACTGCAGCAAAAATGACCCCATTTAAGGCACTTTATGGATATCATCCATCGTCCATAATGTTATATTTAAGAGAAAATTTTAAGGTTCAAGCAGTGGAAGATCACATCAATCATCAACAACAAGTTCTCCTACTCTTAAAGGATAACGTCACTTTGGCACAGAATAGAATGAAACAACAAGAAGATCAACATCGCAGTGAAAGAAGTTTTGATGTAGGTGACTAGTATTCCCACGACTACAACCATATAAACAAATGTCCCTCAAGCAAGCTAAGAAGGATAATAAATTATCACCAAAGTATTATGGTCCATACAAGGTGTTGCAAAAGATTGGTACTATGGCATATAAAATTGGAGCTTCCTGCAGCTTCCCAAGTGCACCCAATTTTCCATGTTTCATGCTTAAAGAAGGTTATAGGTGACAAACTCCTAGTTCAAACAATATTGTCAGAACTTGACGAGGAAGGAAAAATCATATTGGAACCTGAAGCAGTCATAGAAACAAGAACTCGACAGCTACAAAACAATCAATTTCAGAGTATCTCATCAAGTGGAAGAACTTACCCACTGAAGATTCCAAATGGGAGGGTGAGAATTTTATACAGAAGCATCCAGAACCACTCAAGCATTGAGGCAATACTTTTTCTGAGAGGGGCGTGTTAGATCCCTATAATACTAGTGATTCCCCAATTACTATTGTCATTGTAGCTCTTATTGTTATTTTTGTGTCCCTATTGTTCCCATATTTTTATTATTGTGCCCCATAGAAGCCCACTATTGTTATTGTTGTGCCCACATATTATTATTGTTATGTCGGCCTTTATTATATTGTGATCCATTTAAGACTCCTATATATAGAAAGGAGGTTTTGTCATTTGTATCATTGAAGAATTGCTCATTTACGTAATGTAAAGGAGGTTGCCCCCTCAAAGAGACTGATTTGAAGGCATCAATCTATCTTATCTTCTATTTTGTGAGTTGATTGCATAACATTTAGTATCAGAGCTTTGGATTTTAGGGTTTCGCTACTCCAAACACGTCATCGTGGCATTTTTGCTATAACTTTTGTTCTGTGACGTTTCAGAAGCTAAAAAAAAACTCATTTGAGCTTAAATCTCTCTGAATCTCAGGTCCAAATTTCAGATCTTTTCTCACTATGAAGTTAGGGTTTTTACAAGAGCCCGAATTATGTCTCAAACAGGTGACCTAGGGAAAATCGTCATAACTTTTGTTTTTAGCATCATATTGAAATTTCGTAAGAAGTTGCAGAAATATGACGGCCTATAGTTTTCTATGTATTGGTTTCAGGTCCTAAGGTTGAAATAGTGACACGTGGCACTTCATACAAGTTCTCTCTATTGAACCAGTCTATAATCAGGTCATCGTGGGAGATTTGGCACAGCTCTTCCTTGGAGAATCCAATCTTGATTAGACTTGCGGGGTTAGAAAGATGACTCAGAGGGCTACCAGATGACGCAATTTCAGACCTTGGAGATCCGAAATTACAGAGATACAGCAGATTCAATATCAAGCTCCTTCAAAGTGAGAAAAAGGTGTGTAGTTTTCTTTATTGGCATAAGTTTGGTTTGAAAAATTAGTTTAAAGGAATGCAAAGTCCATAGTGAAGCATTATTATCATTTATCGATGCCCCGAAGAAAGAAAATGGAAACACCTTGTAAGCAATCTAAAACCTCTAGCATGACTCATGAAGAAGAGAAAGAAATGCAACATGACATATCTAAATTATGAGACCAAGTACAACAAATTTCACTCTGACAAAAAGTAACAGAAGCTAAAATGGATGATTTAAAGAAAGTTTCTACAAGAAAGGCTTCCTAATGGTGAAAAGGTAGTAGAGGAAACTCATAATGAGAGCAAAAGAAATGCTAATCATGATACGAAGAATGACAACATTGAATATTTGAAGAAAGACATGGAAGGTTTGAAGGAAGGATTGATAAATTTGCTACAGGAAAGGCTTCTTAATGGCGAAAAGGTAGTAGAGGAAACTCATGATGAGAACAAAAGAAATGGTAATCGTGATTTCATACACTCTAATGTTGGAACAAAGACCCACCACGTTCCAAATATCGATATTAGGAAGTTTGATGGCAAGGATCCCGTAACATGGATACTACAGATGGAACAATATTTTGATCTCCATAATATGCAAAACACACAAAAGTTACGCATTGCAACATTATATTTGGAACCAAATCAGTTTGTATGGTATGGATGGCTTTTCTCTTGTAAACAAATTGTCACTTGAGCAATTTTTGCAGAAGAAATGATAGCACATTATGAGAATACAAAAAGCAACACCTTTTTTAGCCAATTGATAAATCTCAAACAAAAGGGTTCAATGATGGAGCACATTGAGGACTTCAAAAAATTGAAGATAAGGGTAAAAGATATTTCATAGGAGCATAGGATTGATGTGTTCATAGGAATTTTAAAGGATAACATCCAACATGAGGTTCGCATTTGGGAACCTAATTCGTTGGAGAAGGCATTCGGGTTGGCAAGAAAAATGGAAAGCAAAATTATGGCAACAAGGAAGCCTACCACTCACAACTATAAAGATGGAAGTTTTTTTTCTCCTACCTTTCCACAACCTACAAGGTTGACACCACAATAATTGGAAGAAAAAAGAGAAAAATGGCTTTGTTACAGTTGTGATAGAAAATACATTAAAAGTCATAAGTGTGCTGAGAAGAAATTATATTACATATATTGTGAAGAGGAGGAAGAAAAAGAATAGGAAACATCATAAGACGAGGATATACACCAGGAACAAACCCTAGAGAAAGAAGAATTGAATCCGACCATATCTTGTAATGCATTGATCAGGATTACCACTCCTAAAATTATCAAGATCGAAGGACATATCAAGAAGAAAAAGGTAATAGTGTTGATTGATTCGGCAGTACACATAATTTTATTCATTGTAAGATATCCAAGGAATTGAATTGCTTCTTATATCCAGAACCAGGGTGTCAAGTATTGGTTGCAAGTGGAGGAACCATCAATCGCTCTAGAAAGTGCCATAATATCAAGCTATCCATGGGAGAATATGTATTGAATAGCCCAATGCTTTCCATTCCAATGGGTGGTGTTGATATTGTACTAGGAGTCCAATGGGTACAATAGATTTTAATTTTCAAGAACTTTTCATGAAATTTTCTTCAGAAGGTAAGGAAGTTGAATTAAGGGGTATCATAGGGAAACCAAGAAAGATAATCAGCTCTAATGGAATGACAAAGCTTATAAAGAAAGAACAACGAGGTGTAATTGCACAATTATATTCACTAGAGGTTTCGACATCGAAATCATTTATTTCTCCAGATCTCCAAAAAGTCTTGGAAAAACATTCCAAGGTATTTGAGACTCCCAAGGGCCTCCCTCCTATTCGTGATCATGATCATCCTATTCATTTGATTCTAGGAAGTGTTCCTCCAAACATTTACTCGGCCTAAATCCCTAAACTGAATTGCAAATTGTGAGTAAAAACTTGTTTAAAGTCTCGCACTGGTACCATCGCACCCTGCCTTCAAGGCAGCCTGTATGCATCACACTTCCCGAGTGCAGTAGGTGCGCTGCATACTGAATTCATCTAGAGGTCTAGGCTAGAGATGTATTCCGGCGTCGTAAAACCTGGTAAATGTTGCTTTCATTGTTGGTTGGGTGATTCCTCCACTCTGAGATGGCAAGTGCCAGTACAGACTTGTGCTCCCACGTACTGTCGAGTATATATTAGGAGACCACAATAGGCTGCATCCTTTATCCTTAGGAAGTCGTGCCTACTGCCCTATCGATCGCAATGCACTGAACACAACATTAAGGAAGATTGATTGTCGTACCGTAAAAAGTATTCTGTAGTTTTGCGATTGGTTTGGTAATCCCTTATGCCTAGATTTCCATAGAAGTCTATTTTGCTCCTTTTCAGACTCCTTAAAAGAAAAGGTCCTCTGAGCACTTGTCACTTCAGGATCACTAAAAATTGAAGGCGACTAGAATCATCTTTTGCTTTTCTAGACTTTAAAATAGAAAAAACAAGTTGTGTCAAAGCATCTAAAATTTATTTTAATCGAAATAACATCCCAAATTCCCTCATTGGTCTTTAGGTTGAGAAAATGGAGTCTACCAACCAAGGATTTCCCCTTGGAGGAAATCCTAGTCCCTTCTCCTCTTGGGGAGATGTTGGTGTACCCCATATGGCCACATTGTCACTTCCAGGGTTCACGATTGGTTTGCATGTCTGGCTCTTCTCTACCTCTGTCATTCAGAATACCGTAATCCCTGAACAGTCAAGTTAGCAACTAGATGATACTAGAGTTGCCCACCAACCTTCTACTTCATCTGATTCTCCCTCTCCTCCTTCCTCTTCGCTTGATAAATCTGGTAAAGCTAAAAATCAAGTAACTGAGAAGAAAAAGAAGCAAAAAGAGAAAAAAGAAAAGAAAAGAAAGGAACCAAAATTGAAAGGGGACAACCAAGCATCATCTAGCGAAAATCCTCACACTGCACCATCTAAACCTAAATCTCCTTGTGTCATTTGCAATGGAGACCACTATTACCGAGATTTTCCCTGCATCCCTCGGATCTTAAGGGACTGGTCTCCTCGTTTGCACAATCTGGTGGCGTCAACCTCTGATGATCATGTTGAATGCACACCATCAACCAGTGAAAGTGAAGTGCCTGGACAAAAAAGGAATCTCAGATTTCCTTGCAAATTGTGTGAAGGCAATCATGTCGTCCACCGTTGTCCCTTCCTTGACGAAGCTAAAAGAGTTTTGGATGACCGTCGTGCTTCACCGCTACGACTCCCTCCTGGATATAAAAAAACTCTTGCCAAATCCACCACTGGTTGAAAATCCGGCTGGCGCGTTATTGCGGTCAGCCGAAGCGTCTATCATTGAAAATGAACCCTCTGAATCCATACCAGATGAAAGTCAAAAGGTCGAGACGACAGTTGACACGGTCTTGCCTTCAGAGTGTTCATCTTCGAATGATATCGTCACTGAATAGAAAGAGAACGACACCATTCAAATTCTTTTCGTAAACACAAACTCCGATGAACTTGGGGGCAGTCCACCTGTTCCTATATTGCAGGAAGGAATTTCATCAGAGTCATATCCGGCCGTCTATTCGGTCCCACCTCCAAGCAACCTAGTCGTTTCCTTCGACTAGAATCTACTAGGCAGACCCCGTTTACCAGCTAGTGTAGCATTCTGAATAATTGTACAATCTTACAGAATGGTTATGGTTGGTACCATCATCGATGAAGGGGCTTCTGTGAGTATCCTCTCCTCAACTACTTGGAAAGCACTTGGTTCGCCATCGCTTTTGCCTGAAATGAGAAATCTGACAAGCTTTGATAACTGAACCAGTCGACCATTATGGATCCTTCGAATGTGCCCATTAATTTGGGAAGGAAAACCGTTCACATGAACGTGATGGGAGTTCAAGGACCCTTGGATTATAATCTACTCCTTGGACGTGACTAAATTTATTGCATGGGAGCCGTCGTCTCCTCACTCTTTAGAGTAATGTGTTTTACGCACGAAGGCAGAATGGTCAAGCTCGTACACCAAATGTCATTCCCCGGTTCACACATAGCAAATAGTCAAACACCATCCCTAAATGGTCTTTTCACGCAAGGAATGTCTCATTGATCTCCAGTCCGTCCACCTGATGAGCGCGAGTGATTCAGGAGGATGTGACTAAAACCCAGGGGGCATGCACCCTGGTCTGTTTCAATAGGAAAACATTGGGTATAGAGTACGTTTCCGCAGGGGATATATGACTAGTCTGACACACCCGTCGTCATAGGAAAATGGGATTAGGCTGGAATAAGATACCTTCGTTAAAGATATGTGAGTGGAGTAACTCTACGCCACTCACCTTTGTCTATTTCAATAGACATCGCTAAGGAAGCATTTTATCTGCTACGCAGATGGAACTTTCAAGGTAACCTTTGAATTTTTCACTATACCTGGGGGCATGCAAACCTTTCCGCATGCAAGCGAAGAGCGACCATTTATTTTTTAAATTTGTAGGACCTTTAACCCTTTAAACCCGTAAGGTTGGTCGTTTCCTAGCTTGCATAAAGAAAGGATCTGGGGAAAAGCTTACAAAAGGTGCAAGCCCCATAAAAAATGGCATCTTGAATGAGACATCCTTATTATATGACTAGCGAGGAGTGTTACCACAGGGTTCAAGCTCGTTTAAAAATAAACCCGCCATGAGCAGTTTTAGCACATAGTTCAAGCTCGTTAAAAAATAAACATAAGCCTCAACAAATGTTTCCCCCAGAGTTTAAGCTCATTAAAAAATGAGCTGGTAAATAACCATAGCGGATGCCTTATCGCCGGCTTTTGAGCCTTGGTCATGTTCTCATCATCACCTCCACTATATTTTTAGCCAATCATTCACCTCCATATGATTTTTTACCCTTTCGAGGAACATCTACAAAGAGTGATTCTATTAGCCATCCTTGTGACACTGCCGTGATTGGAAAATTCCAAAGCTTACTTGGAATCAGCTGCTACCCGAAATCATCACTCCTCGAAAACGATTCTCCTTTAAGATCTTTTCAACTGACTCGTAAAATATGAAAAGATTGTCGAGCGATTATCCTCTCCGGCTCATTAAAGTCATCGGAAGTGCTATCCATCCTCTAGATTTTAATCTTTTTGGACCTGAGGGATTATTACACAAAAATATCGAGCGCTTGTCTTGTTCAGCTTGTTAAAACTATCGAAAATTCATCCCTTTCGTATTATTTTACACTTTTTCGAACTTAAGGGATTATATGACAAAAAAGATTCTTTGGAGTCTCATTTCCGTCCCTTTCAGACTCTCTAAAATTGAAAAGGACCGAGTTATCTTTGTCGTTAAACTCGTTAAAACTGAATAGCGACAAACTCGTCCAAATAGACGAGAATGAGTTTCACTATTGCTAGGCTCTTTAAAATATAGCGACAGGTTCACCCGAAGGGTGTATTATAGAACAAGCATATGTTATCCTCCTCAAGCTTGACAAAAATAAATGGGTGCTAGTCAACAATGACTGGGGAAAATTGGGAAGAAAACTCGAAAAAGCTTTATTGGTAGTAAGTCGCTCTTGAACATGACACTTTCCTTCCGCATCCAAGCCGGGTTGGGTTGTTCCATTCACTGGTCATCACCATTGGTCCATCACACCATCCATCTTTGGGGACAGATTCTGGATAGCTGGAGAAGTGTTTTAAAAAACCAAGAGAAATTTTGTTCTAGACGGCATGGACTACAAAAACCTCCTTCAGTTTCATAAAATATGTCATGGATGAGAGGGTAAAGGCTCTGTCCCACGTGCCATTTTCAAGGATCCTAAACCTAAAAACAGGGAAACATGTTCCCTAAATTCTAGGGTTTATCATCAATAGTAAGTGACAACTTGGGAGGCTTCATCAAATTTGACCTCAAGAGGTTGTAGCTGTCAAAGAATGCATTTAATGTTTAGTTAAGGTGGTTTAGTCATAATAAGGAGTTACACTCCTAGTTGTATTAGGTCTCTAGTAGTGCTAGTTAGCTGCCATTTGTATTTAATAGTTTGTTTTATGGTTAGAATAGGTGTCACTGATAGCAAATTCAAATTCTCTTGATAAGGGATGAGGGAATCCATATTTTAAAGGCTATATATAAAGCAAGAGGTTTAATTAGGAAAGGGTTTGAGAGTTTTTGGCTCAGCTGCTGCTTTATGTGAAGACTGTGTATATTTTTAACCTAATGCAGAGTTTCTACTTAGACAACTCAAGATTCATGAAGAGTTCTTGTATCTTCTTGTTTTGATGGCATGTTCCAATACTTACATTGCAGTGGTGTTTACTTATGATACTCAGAACTCATCAATGATGCTTTGACTTCTTTCATAGATAAACTAACTGTGTTTCACTGTTTTATATTTTCATTTCTGCACTTGAACTCTATAATGCCTTGACTTCCATGCTAGGAGAATGTTTTGGCTTCACTACTCAGGATTCAAAGAGAGTTTTAATGTCCTATTGTCTCATGGCTTTCCTCTTTCACTTACTTGCAGTGGTATGAATAGATGTTACTTAGAAATCATCAATGATGCTCTAACTTCCTTCATGCATTTATAAACTGTGTTTCCTTGCATTGTATCTTCGTTTTGGTGATGAATAAAAACTCTCTATGCCCTGACTTTCATGTTAAGCTGATCTTGCTCAGGTACTGAAACATACTTTGACTCCATATCCTAATGGTAGCCAACCTTCATCTTTCAATCTATAAACCTATAAAATCACAAACCATAGAGTTAGCCATCTATCCATATCTTTAATCAATATCATTAACCCTTTGAGAGAGCCCTCTCAGGCTGAGGAGGCTAAGCCTTAGCTAAAATATTGGTTTGAAATAATTACACCGAGATAGTCTGATCAACAGCCTATCAGGGTCCTATTTTGGTGATAACATTTTGATGCATCTACTGGGAGTTTGAAGATTATTCATTCCCGAAACTAAGAAGATGAACTTCTAAAGGTAGCAGAAGCTCAAAAATTGTTTAAGGCTGCAAACTACCTTGGCGACTCCACACATCAAATAACAAATTGGAAGGTGACTCCACTGCTAGAAGATCAGTAGCTTGATGAAGTTTCAAGATGAGTTCCACTGCAAGAATGAATGCCAGGTATGCCCCTATGAATCGGTCTCATATCGGTCTCATATACGTAGTCTTAAGGTTCAGTTACCTGAAGATTGTCTCATGAGGATGTTTATGACCACTTTAGAAGGAAAAGCATGGTCTTGGTATAAAAGCTTGGAAAATGGTTCAATATATTCGCTTGCTAATTTTCATGATGAATTCTATGAGATGTATAAAGAATGTCATCTTTCCTTATTGCTGGTAAAAAATTGTTGTAAACATTCTTTGAGTCTTATTCAATATTTGGAGGATTGTTATGATGATGATGGATTGATGGATGAAAAAATTTTAGAGGCTCTTCAGAAAAATACATTTCAACGCCAAGAAGAAAGGATAACATCCCATGCAATGCAGCATGAAAATCAACATGGGTTTACTTACGAAAATCATATTACATCCTCCGAGATTGATGTAGAGATGCAGCAGACTTGACAGTCTTTGGATCATAATAAAGATGAAAATAATTTCAAACACCTAGAAGAAATACTGGAAGAAAAATTTTATAACCCTCAGGCAGAGGAAAAGATTGATGATTTATGTAATTCCTTACAGTAGATTACTTCAAAGAATGATCATAATGGTGAGGAAAATTACATTGTCTATGGAAATCATGCAGAAAGGTAGTTGGATAACTTATTAAAGGAATTTTGTGTGGCTGAGGATCAGTTGTTTGAAGATATATAATGTTATGAGAATCATCAAACTAACCATGTGTTTTTTGACCCTATAGCTGACTACATGTAAAAGATTTATTGTTCAGGCTTCTAGCTATATTTTTATCTTGAATAACAGTTACACCTCATGTTGCCTTGGTTATTTCAGTATCTGGTTTATTTTTGCTTCAAGCATAGTCAACAGATTCAAGTGTCAAATCAGATCGATGATTGGCTTCATTGGAAGTTTCATGTTCCTTGAGCTACAAGTGGAGATTGCAGTTGATAGGGTAGGTAGGTAGATGCAAATAAGCTTAGGGTAGGTTGACTGAGCATCTATTTCAGTAGGTGCAGTTTGAATTCTTCTTGCAACAAATCATTAAACCCTTGAGGAGCAGATTTGGAAAAAGTTCGGAGTTTTATTCTAGATAATGGATATTGGCACTGGAGCTACAGGTTCTTAGTATACCACAAGGGCACACTATCCCTAGTGGAGCCACTGTTATCACTGAAACAAATTCCTAAATTTTGAACATCAATTTGATTCCAAAGGATTGGTGTTAGTCTTGGTCCAGTCTTTCCATGGTTTTTTTTAGAGTCTAGGACCTAGAAGGGAGTCTAGTTGGCATCGTAAAATAGGGTTAACACTCTGGTTTTACCTATCACTGATCCCACATCACACCTAAAATTCCATGTGTCAAACTTGTGTCAAGGTTTTCATGCACTACAAAACTGCCTAGGAGTTTTTGTAGCGCAAAACCTAGAATTTGCATTGGTCGCGCTATGAAATCATGGATTCCGAACTAGGAGTTTTCGTAGCACACTACGAGACCCTTCAAAATGCCTGTTTCAACATAAAAGTCTATGTTTTCTGCTTTTACTAGTCAACTTCTAGAAGGGTTCCTGAGCAACAGAGAACTCAATTTTGAAAACTGAAAGAGGTTTTTATTCCTAACATACTGAACTACAAAAAAATCTTTCATTTCCTTCAAATTCGTTATGAGGTGGGAGGAATTTATGGTTAAACTTGCGCTACGAAACTGCTGAAAGTGAAGCTTTCTCTTCTCGTTTTAACAGTCTTTTTCAAGATCCGTTTCTGGTCATAAGAAAAGGAATTTTGGAATTTTGAAGGAGATTTCTCTTCATAAACTCTCCAACTACAATAACCTACCTCACTTTCTTTATAAGTGTTTTCAGTTGGGAGATACTAAACTTTCTTTGAAACCCTAATTTCAGAGAACAAATTTTTCCTGTTTTACACGCGATTTTCAAGGACAGATTCTGGACAGCTGGAGAAGTGTTTTAAAAAACCAAGAGAGGCTTTTGTTTTAGCCAGCATGGACTACAAAAATCTCCTTCATTTTCATAAAATATGTCATGGATGAGAAGATAAAGGCTCTATCCCACGTGCCATTTTCAAGGATCCTAAACCTAAAAACACGGGAACATGTTCCCTAATTTCTAGGGTTTATCATCAACAGTAAGCGACAACGTGGGAGGCTTCATCAATTTGACCTCATGAGGTTGTAGTTTTCAAAGAACGCATTCAATGTTTAGTTAAGGTGGTTTAGTCATAATAAGGAGTTACACTCCTAGTTGTATTAGGTCTCTAGGACTGCTAGTTAGCTGTCATTTGTATTTAATAGTTTGTTTTATGGTTAGAATAGGTGTCACTCATACCAAATTTAAATTCTCTTGGTAAGGGATGAGGGAATCCATATTGTAAAGGCTATATATAAAGCAAGAGGTTGAATTAGGAAAAGGTTGGAGACTTTTTGGCTCAGCTGCTGCTCTATGTGCAGACTGTGTATATTTTTAACCTAATGCAGAGTTTCTACTTAGACAACTCAAGATTCATGAAGAGTTCTTGTATGTTCTTGTTTTGATGGAATCTTTCAATACTTAAATTGCAGTGGTGTTTTCTTATGATACTCAGAACTCATCAATGATGCTCTGACTTTTTTCATAGATAAAATAACTGTGTTTCACTATTTTATATTTTCATTTCTGCACTTGAACTCTATAATTCCTTGACTTCGATGCTAGGTAGAATGTTTTGGCTTCACTACTCAAGATTCAAAGAGAGTTTTAATATCCTATTGTCTCATGGCTTTCCTCTTTCACTTACTTGTAGTGGTATGAATACATGTTACTTAGAACTCATCAATGATGCTCTAACTTCCTTCATGTTTTTATAAACTATGTTTCCTTGCATTGTATCTTTGTTTTGGTGATGTATAAAAACTCTTTATGCCTTGACTTTCATGTTAAGCTGATCTTGTTCAGGTACTGAAACATACTTTGAATCCATAGCCCAATGGTAGCCAACCTTCATCTTTCAACCTATAAACCTATAAAATCACAAACCATAGAGTTAGCCATCTATCCATATCTTTAATCAATATCATTAACCCTTTGAGAGAGCCCTCTCAGGCTGAGGAGGCTAAGCCTTACCTAAAAGATTGGTTTGAAATAGTTACACTGAGATAGTTTGATTAGCAGCTTATCAGGGTCCTATTTTGGTGATAACACCTAACATGTCTCATTATTCGTGTTCCATGTTTCTAGTCAGAAATCATTCAAAAATAGTGAGAGGCAAGCCCTGAATGGTTATTAACTATAAACCTCTAAATGCTATCACCCAGGGTTTTCACTACCCTTTGCCCGGACTAGAGACAATAATGTAGAAAATTCAAAATAGTAAAGCATTCAGCAAGTTTGATATGAAGTTTGGATACTATCAAATATAGATACAGGAAGAAGACAAACATGAAACTACCTTCAAATGCCTTGTAGGTTTTTATCAATTGAAGGTGGTACCTTTCGGCATAAAAAATTCTCCTGAATTCTTCCAAAGAAGAATGGATTTTATTTTTGGTAAATATGATCTCATTGTAACATATATAGATGATATACTTGTACATAGTCCCAATCTTCAAACCCATTTAAAGCATCTAGAGATTTTTCTAAGTGAAGTCCAAAATCATGGCATAGTCCTTTCTGAAAAGAAAATGGTTTTGTTTTAAGATAGTATAGAATTTTTGGGGATCAACGTAGTTAATGGACAAATCCAAATGTAGCACCATGTTCTTACTAAACTGTCTCAGTTTCCAGATGAACTAAAAGACAATAAAACAATTCAAAGATTTTTAGTTGTCTTAAACTATGTGCACAGATATATTCCCAGGTTGTCCGAGAAAACAACCCCAATCAGAAAACATCTCAGAGAAGGATGGTCAGCGGAAGCCACTGTGGTAGTTAAAGAGATTAAATCAGAATGTCAACAACTTCGAAAGCTACAACCACCTGGTGACGGTCTTCTTATTTTACAAATTGATGCTTATGATAGTTTTTGGGTAGAAATTCTTTTTGAGAAATGGGAGAATGAAGAAGAAAAACTTTGCGCATATTCCTCAGGTGAATTCTCTCCCAGTCAAAATAATTAAATTATTTCTGAAAAGGAAACTTTAGAAATTTTTAATGGGATACATAAATTTGAACTATATCTAGCACCAATAAAGTTTCTTGTAAGGACTAATTCGATGAACTTCAAGTATTTCTTGTCTGGTAAGATTTCAAGACAACTTGATAGAGGAAGGTTGCCCTCATGGCAGATTTGGTTTCAACAATTTGATTTTGATGTTGAATGGATACCTGGCATTTCTAATTTTTTAGCAAACTCTTTAACTAGAGATATGAATAAGGTTTTTGTCACATCACCAGGAAAATTTTTTATAATACCAGGAAAAGGACCCCAAGATGATAATTTCAGCACATTTTTAGACAGATTCAGAATTCTTGAAAGCCATGTGAGTCACTTAATAGAAGAAATCAAGAAAGTTGTGGGTCTGCATCTGAGGAGGAATCAGTGGATTCGAAGATGCCAAGCATGGAAGTCTAAAAACATTGGAATATCATTAGGCCTAGATGTTGATTTGTTAAAGGTATACCATTTGCCCAACATGAAGGTAAATATTTATTTTAAAAGTTTATAAGATCTATGGTCCTCTATGGTCTAGTCAATTCACTGAAAATATGATTTGGATCCTCAAAGAATTGAATTACTATCAGTTGATAGGTGGAATAAACTTTGCTCTAAGCATATACACAGGAGCTCAAATTTTGGATTTAGAGCTATTCCAATCAAAGGAGAATTAGAAAAATATCTCTTCTCGTTAAAAATTCCTGATATTTTTGAGGAACTTGAAGCATCTTTTCTACAAAGATTTGAAGAAAACTATGCACCCAATGACACTTTTCCTCAATATGGAATTTTAAAAATTTTACCGATTAGGAGATTAAAGAAGGATTTTGTAGGAAAAGGCCATCTATTACAGCGTCTCAGTGCATCCAGAGAACTCTGCGATATCTAAGGAATTTCTCATCCCTTTGGGATTACCAAAGTCTAAGATTAAAAGAAAGTATTTCGCCAAATCCTTTTGTGCAAGTATTCTGTCATGAGATAGAGGGAGAAAACAAGACCAGTAATAACATAGAAATGATCAAACAGCTATCTCTCTGGTTCAAAGAATTTGGAAATTTAAAATTAATAGAAAAACGTCAGGTTTTACAACAAATAGATGAACTGCAAGGAGAACCGAAAGTTTTAAGATTCGTGATTAACCAAACGGCATTAATCACAATCAGCATTATTTCAGGAAATTGAAACAACAATATAGTTCATATTATCAGTCTACTGTTTTCAAACAAAATCTGCACTTCAATGGTTTTTGAATTGGGATGGAAATCAAAAGCATACATTAATTAAAACTGTAGATTATGGGTCCAACATGAAATCGAGACTTCCACTAACATATTTCAGATCTTTAAGTGGGAGTTTCTAGATGGTATTGATTTGGCAGTTCAGCCTTCTCCTGCGTTTAGAAAAGTCTTTTAAGATTCTTTTCTAGATATTGGTATTAGCCCAGTACCTTTTCTAAACAAGTGGGAAAAGCAGGAAGTGGTGTTTACCCTACAACAATAGAACCTCCACAAAGTAAAAGTAAATCAGGACCAAGGACAAATGTCAAAAGCATGTGCAAACGACAAACAAACATTATCAACAGATGCCAAAGGAAAAGGTAAAGTTAAAGAATCTACTTCTCAGGACACATATCCATATGCACAAGACCCTCATGATATCAATTGGGATGAAGAGTACTCAAAGATGATGGATATTGGGAGAATTATTGTACCAGAAGGATTGAGAGACACCGTCGGATAAAGAAAATGCCAACAGGACCCTCAATTATTTCGACTTTGTTTCATATCTTAGATTAGATTAGATTCCTTTAGGAAAGTTATAAAAGAAAGATCAAACCAGAGAAGCCCACAGGTTGGAACGAAGTGTTTCTTTGATATTGTATTGTAATTTGCAAAGTACTGTAATTTTGATCTTTGAATTAATATTGAAGTCGCTAGGTCACCTATCTGAGGATAGTTTCCTAAACTTCAAAAGAACATGGAGAAGTAAAGTGAAGGCATCGAAGAAGACCCAAGGAGAGAAAGGTCATGTCTACTCGTATTCTCGGTGTGAGGAGTTTCAATTGCATTCATTAAATTTGCTACCTTCAGCTCTTCAAGGCCTGACAGTTCGACAGTCTGACGGATTGTAGATGAAGTTCTCCCTAGTTGAGAGGGAGTGTTAAAATTGGAAACTAGCGCCAAACTCCATGTGGATCACCTTATTTATGGCTTCTAATTTTTTTCCTAGATTCCTCTCATCGAGAGGTGCAGGATTGACCTAAAGATAATCTGATTCTGATAAGTATTTATGGAGATATTAATTTATTTTGATTATGGACAAATTGTAAAGGTTAGCCAACAAACTTATGTAGGCTTAGAAGGCCAACAATCACGTCTATTCATCCTCAACGTTTGCATATAAATACAAGGAGCCTCCTCCTCATTTGGACAATTCATTCACTCATCTTCTCTCTCTCTCTCCTATGCATAAAAGAAGCCTCTCTCTCTCACACGTGTGGTTGGAAGGAAGATGTCCTAGGGCAAGGAAGACACAAAAAGAAGGATGCTAGGGCAGCATGTCATCTCTTTGACCAACGTTGACCAAGCATTGACCATCTAAAAGTGCAGATTGGGTGTGGTTGTCTCTCCTAGGCAAGCCCCAATTTTTGGCATGAAAACTGAGGTGATCTGACCTCTGGTTTGACTAGTGTTGACTGCCCTAGTTTAGGGCTGCAAGTTGACTTCATAAATCTGCAAATTGACTGTACTTTTGGAGCTATTCAAGGGTTGTTTCTTCTAGTTGTTCGAGGACAGGTTGACCAGAAATTGACCAAGCATTTTAGAGGTCAATTCAACAAGTTTGACCAAGTTTGACTTTGTTGATCTAGGGTTTGCTACTACTAATATAAAATTACAGAATTTAGATTTTGTACTATTTCTCTCTACTTAACTATTGAAGATAAAATAAAATTTGATCAAAGGGTTTCCCCGCATTGGGGTTTGTCCTTGGCTAGCCACCACATGTTGTGTCTCTTATCTTGGCTTGTTTTCTGTTGATCATTTAATGCTCTATCTGCACTTTACTTAATGTATATGTGATTACTAATCTATGGGTAATAAGAAGAAAAATAAGTAAACTGCTCTAAGCATAGAACATACCATAATTTAACATGGTATCAGAGCCGAGGTGAAGACAAAGCTCAAGCAAGAGCAAGAGCAAGAGCAATCACCGAAGAGAAGGTTGGAAAGGTTATCTTAAAGAAATCATGGGGTCCTCAACACACTTCCTTGTTGAAGACAAACTCCATGAGAATTCTGACTCTCACGGATGGAAGATGTCTCTCGATCTAACATTAGAAGAATAGGATGTGTTGGACCATGTGAGAGGCAGAATTGTTGAACCTCCATCAAATGCATCCACTGCTACTAGGAACAAATGGAGCAAGGGAGGAGTCAAAACAAGGAAGGTCATCTGGGACTCTATCAATAAGCTTGGTGGCCTATGTTTCCGAGCTGAACACTTCCAAGGAAATCTATGATAGAATAGTGAGTTTATTTAAAGTTAATGATGCAAATCAAGTCTTGTTTCTTAGAAATAAGCTGAAAAAATTAAGAAGGGAAAAGATGAGAGTATGCAAGAATATTTCTTAAGGATCATTGAGATCAAGAACGATCTCCTATCTATCGGGGAAGTAATTCCTGATAGGGAAATGACACTCACAAATCTTGGAGGACTACCATTTGAATGGTATATATTCAGGACTACTCTTCTAAAAAATAACGTAATTCCTGGATTTTAGGAATTAATGGCCACATGCATTCAAGAAGAAACAAGGATGGAAGAGCAATAAATCCCCATACTTAAAGGTCATCCCTCTGCCTTTTCTTCTCATACTAAAAGAAGAAACAATTCTGGGGATAAATTCAAAGGAAATGCTGGACCAAAGGGTGGTAGAAATGGTCGATGTTACAATTGCGATAAAATGGGTCACTATGCAAGGGAGTGCCCTGATAAAAGGGACTCACACCGAGACGATGATCAAAATCCCTCTCAAGACAATCAAAGGAATGGCAGGTCAAATGACAGAGGTAAAAGAAGTGCTAGAAATCAAGGAAGAGGACAACCACTCAAGAAGGCGAGAAATTCCAGGTATGAATCTAACATTGTTAACAATAAGAAAGATGAATATTATCTACCAGCAACTCTATCTACTACTGCCCCCCCAAACTCGTTGGGAAATTGGCTTATTGATAGTGGTGTCTCAAGGCACTTCACTAGTTACAAAGAAGCTCTCTATAATCTGATAGAGAAGGAAACCAACCTAGAAATTATTCCTAGGGATAATTCAAAATATCCCGTGAAAGACGTAGGAAACGTCACTCTTATATTGAATCAAGGTAATACCATCCACTTACAAGATGTATTATATGTACCTGATCTAAAAAAGAACCTAGTGTCCATTTCAGCAATGGAAGACAAAGGCTACAAGGTGGCCTTCAGTGATGGCAAGGTATGTGTATGGAAAAAGAATTTTAAAGATGCTTTTACTCTTGGGTTTCAAGTTGATTCATTATACCAGGTCAGAGGAAGTCTGCTGGGTGTCATGTCTTATGACACATCTCTTCAGTCCAAACTATGGCATTGGAGGTTTTCTCACCTTCATTATAAAGCTCTACCTGATGTAAGAAAGATGGTGACCAGGATGCTCGAGTTCAGATTAGAGCAAGAACGTGTATGTCTAGGATGTGCCGAAGGAAAGCTCAAAAGGGGACCATTCCCTTCAAGCCAAAGCAAGACCTCTGATATATTATAGTTGGTTCACTCAGACATATCCAGTATGATGCCTATGAACTCCTTGGAAGGATATTTATATTACCTCTCTTTTACAAATGACTATTCTCGCAAGGCTTGGATATACATCTTGAAAAAGAAAGATGAAGTGTTCTCCTGGTTTCATCACTTCAAAGCCTTGATCGAGAATCAAACCGAAAAGAAGATCAAGACCTTAAGGACTGATAATGGGACTGAACATGAATCTAATGAGTTTCATGACTTTTACAAAGAGAATGAAATTAAGAGGGAGACTACTACACCATATACTCCTATGCAGAATGGTGTGGCGGAAAGGAAGAATAGTACAATTGTGGAAGTTGTCTATGCTATGCTCCATGATCAAAGACTTCCTGAAGTTTCTATGGGCTGAAGTTGCAAATACTGTCATATATGTACAAAGCTGATGCCCTCATTAAGCATTGGGTTCCAAGACTCCCAAAGAAATGTTCATCGGTAAGAAACCTAACGTATCTCATTTTAGAATTTTTGGAAGCATTGTATTTTTTCACGTGCCTAAAGAGAAAAGGAATAAATTGGGTGCATCTAGAAAGAAAGGAATCTACGTGGGCTATAGTGAAAATACTAAGGGCTATAGAATCTATGTAGTTGGTCAAAGGGAAGTCGTGATTAGGCTTGATGTCACCTTTGATGAAGATATGGATCTTAGCAAAGTAGACAATCTTCCTACTTTAAGGGGATCTAAAGAAGCCGACACCGGAGAACCAAAGGAAAAGGAAGATGTGACGATGCCTAATGTGGAAGAACCTATGGATCCTGTTGATCCTCCTCTGCAAGAGCCTTCCTCTTCTAGGAAGAGGCCTTCATGGCTTAGCGGGACACTTGATGATGGTGAAGGACACATTGCACCCAGAGGAACCTTCCATGAAAGTAAGAAACCAAACAGGTATCAGGGATACTTGACCATCATGAGCACGATCATCCAAAATGAGCCTTTGTCATTCATAGATGTTGTCAAGCATTAAGTATGGAAGGATGTTATGACTGAGGAATATGAGTCCATTATGAAAAAATATGTTTGGGATGTGTTTCCCACACCCCAGGACAAAGTAGTTGTCACTTCAAAATGGCTTTACAAGATAAAGTATGCAGTTGATGGAAGTGCAAAAAAGTATAAGTCTCATTTTTTTGCTTGTGGCTTCTCTGAAAAGGAAGCTATAGACTATGACGAGATATTTGCACCTATTATCCGATATACCACCATCTACTCAATAATAGCCCTTGCTGCTACGCAAGGATGAAACCTACATCAGATGGATGTCAAGACTGCGTTCTTACATGGTTCGATCAAACAAGAGGTCTATGTGGAGCAACTCGAAGGATTTGAGACTTATGATCGATAATCTCATGTGTGTAGGTTGAAGAAGTCCCTTTATGGGCTAAAGAAAGCACCCCAAGGATGGTATGAGAGGACCGATAGCTACTTGATGAAGCTGGGATTCACTAGTAGTGAAGCCAACCCTAACCTTTACTTTAATGTTATAGATGACAAGCCTCTCATATTGGTGCTATATGTTGACGACCTCTTTCTAACAAGTGCAGACCCTCTCATTCATGAATGTAAGAGGGAGTTGGCTTCTTAGTTCGAGATGAAAGACCTAAGACTTATATACTATTTCCTAGGACTCGAAGTCTGGTAGAAACCAAGGAGATTTTCCTGTCTCAAGGAAAATATGTGGTGAAGATATTGGAGAGATTCGGCATGGTGGACTGCAAGCCAGTAACTACCCCAATGGAGCTTGACTTCGAGAAGTTAAACGGTAGTGCTGTTAGACCTATTTTACAAAATGCTACCAAGTATTGTCAACTCATCGGAGCATTTATGTTCTTGGTGAACTCCCATTCGTATATATGCTTTGCAGTCACCACATTGAGTCAACATATGGTTGAGCCTCACCACTCACACTAGATTGGTGCTAAGAATATGTTGAGATATCTTTGTGGCACAATCACTCATGGGTTGAGATACACTGCCGAAGATGTGAGACTACTTGGGTATATTGATGTTGATTGGGTAAGCAGTGTGGTGGACCGAAAGAGTGCTTTCGGGTGCTGTTTCTCTTTGGGATCTGCCTCAATATCTTAGATGAGGCGGAAGTAGAAGTCGGTGGCTTTGAGCACCACTGAGGCAAAATACATTTTTCCTAGCATGGCCTCCTGTGAGGTAGTCTGGTTGCGAAAGCTCTTTAGTGAGCTGTTTAGATTTACATTGGATACGACTGTGATCCTGTGTGACAACTAGATCAGGATTTGTTTATCAGAGAATCCCATATTTCATGATCGCTCCAAGGATATCGATATTAGGTACCACTATATTCGAGATATGGTGCAGCGAGGAGCAATAAGGCTCCAACATATCGGTACAAATGAATAGGTCGCCAACATTTTGACAAAGCCCCTAGGAAAGGTAAAATTCTTGACTTTCTGAGAATGACTTGGTGTCATTCAGAGACCCTATTATGAGGGCCAAGTATGATGTATTGAGCTCTGGGAGCTCTAGGAGGCGCGGGGTACTTCTTGGAGCGACATGTGACCACCAGGCGACTCGCCATCCCCTAGTGGTGCACTATGTACAGGGTAAAGGTTCAACCTTCCCCTGTGACACCACGTGGTGACTGTGGAACAGGATGATTAGTTCTCCTGTGGGCCATGATGATTAATTCTCTATGGTGATTATGGAATAGGATGATTATTTCTCCTATAGGCTAGGATGATTAGTTCTCTGTGGAATCCACTTAACAGGATGATTCATTCTCCTGTGGACAGGATGACTAGTTCTCCTGTCGAGGCATCCTACCCATGTAGTTTGGGACTCATGGGAAGTACCTCTCATCTGATTAATGAACTGGGAAATGAGGATAAGGACCATAGTAGTATTAGTGATGGACAAATCGCTCTATCTACCATACTCCCTATGCCAGGATGACCTCCATTAACCTGGGATCAATGGTACTGATCTCGGATTAGTGAGAGTGGTTCACACTCCGAGACTGACTTTAGGACAGTGGAGGATGGTATGATACATCCTCGATCATTTATTCTCCTTCATAGTTTGAGCATAAAAGAGCAGAGTAACGTAGATCAGAGTGGGTCAAGCTGTACAAGATAGTGCATTTGATGGACAGATAGCAACGACAGTATGACGGATTATAGATGAAGTTCTCCCTAGTTGAGAAGGAGTGTTAAAATTTGAAACTAGGGCCAAACCCCATGTGCATCACCCTATTTATGGCTTCTGATATTTTTCTTAGATTCCTCTCATATAGAGGTGTAGGATTGATCTAAAGATCATCCGATTCCGATAAGCATTTATGGGGATATGAATTTATTTTGGTTATGGATAAATTGTCAAGGTCGGCTAGCAAACTTATGTAGGCTCAGAAGCCCAACAGTCACGTCTATTCATCCTCAAAGTTTGCATATAAATACAAGGAGCCTCCTCCTCATTTGGACAATTCATTCATTTATCTTCTCTCTCTCTCTTACGCATAAAAGAAGCCTCTCTCTCTCTCTCATGTGTGGTTGGAAGGAAGATGTCTTAGGGCAAGGAAGACACAAAAAGAAGGACGCTAGGGTAGCAGGTCATCTCTTTGACCAACGTTGACCAAGCAATGACAATCTAGAAGTGCGGATTGGGTGTGGTTACCTCTCCTAGGCAAGCCACAATTTTTGGCATGAAAATCGATGTGATCTGACCTTTGGTTTGTCTGGTGTTGACTGCCCTAGTTTAGGGCTGCAAGTTGACTTTAGAAATCTACAAATTAAATATACTTTTGGGGTTGTTCAAGGGTTGTTTCTTCAAGCTGTTCGAGGACAAGTTCACCGAAAATTGACCAAGCATTTTTAAGGTCAATTTCAACTAGTTTGACCAAGTTTGAGTTTTCTGATCTAGGGTTTGCTGCTGCCGATATAAAATTACAGAATTCAGATTTTGTACTATTCCTCTCTGCTGAAGAGAAATGAAGATTTGATCAAAGGGTTTCCCTGCATTGAGGTCTGTCCTTGGCTAGCCACCACATCTTGTGTCTCTTGTCTTAGCTTATTTTTTGTTGATCATTTAATGTTCTATTTGCACTTTACTTAATGTATATGTGATTGCTAATCCGTGGGTAATAAGAAGAAAAATAAGTAAACTGCTCTAAGCATAGAACATACCATAATTTAACAGATAACAACCATAAAAGAGGAAGATGTTACTCCATTATAACTACATGTTATTTCTTTTAGCATTTATGCGTGTTCGAATTGCTTTTGAAATATTTATTTTTAGACATGTTATTGCCTAAAATTTTTGGAGAGAATTTTTTTGCAAGTAAAATCCAATATACCACGATCCTTATGTCTATCAATATAGCCACACAATAAGATTTTTCCTCTTCATCTCTTCCTCTTTTCAAAACTTCTTTTACCCAACTCAACGTAAAAGGACAAAAAGAGCTTAGTTTGATGTTGAATGTATCCCTTATTAGAAGGGAATGATTAGATTTTTGCAACAAGGAATTTGACCTGTGGAGATGAATACATTCAACTTTGAAACTTAGACAAATTGGCTGCCAGAATGACTTGCCTAAGTGATAAAGGAATTTGACCAAAAAATTGAATGATGCAAGGTAATTAATGAGGAAATTATAGGATATAGTCAACTATTAAGTCAAGAGAAGTTTAATAGGTCAACCATAAGTGAATGTCTGAGGGAAATTATAGCATTGGGCAAATCTTCCCCTTAGAAGCCAAAAGGACTTGGCTATGTCGACTAAAGGAGATAGATGTAATTCACCTTTGAAGCGAGAAGGACTTTGCTAGGTCATAAAAGACATTGACTAAAAAGGTGAATGGTCCAAAAGAAAATTCTCTCCTAAGAAGCTAAAAGAACTCAAATTCCAAGAGTATTTGGCTAGGTTATGACCAAAGGAGATTGATACATTTTCCTAAGGAGCCATTAAGGACTTTGGCCAAAAACCTTAGATGCTTACGTACATATGAGTGAATTAAATTACCCAATCTAGAATGGATTTATTTTATACACATGAATCAACTTGAAAATCTCATGAACTTTTCTTAAGGAAGGATAAATTTCAGCAAGGAAAAGTCACTTGTAGAGAATACCTGTCTCGCTAAGAGGGAGTAGAGATTTTTATGTAGCATTAGTATGTATTCTTGCATGCCAAAAAGGAATTCCAAGTTACCTAGGAAAATTATGGAAATGGAAATAAAAATTATTATTTTCAAGCTTCATGTAGTCCTCAACTATCAAGTTTGTCCCACTAATGAATAATGAATGAGTGTGATCCTTAGTCAAAGTCCACTTTTGCCCAAAACCATTAATATTATATTAAATAATTTTTCATATCATGATTTTTAAGATAAATGCACCTTCCATATACCATATCCATAACAAATACATATAGAAAAATTGCCAAACTCTTTAACTAATTAAAAAAATCAATTAAAAAACTTATCATTAAATAAACCAATTTCAAAATTTTCACATTTCAATTTTCAAGAGTGAAATATCGGAAGCATTTTTTAAAGCCGACTGATTTAACTCCTCGTAACCATAGTTTTTAACACCATCATCTTTGTTGAAGGTCCACCACGCATACCTCGCCCAGAGACCCTTTCGCATATACACAAAATGTAGAACAACTAAGAGTATGTCGTGCTCATTTATTTCCCAACAGTTAGTTCTAGTCCGTACATATTTACCTTTAGGAAGCTTAGGGAGTTTGAAAGGATCAACTTGTTGAGTGTGCTCACTTTTCCGGCTCTGAATTCTCCTCCATCCACTTGCTAAATCATCCATAGCGTAAATACACCCAATTGGATACTCGCCATAATCGCCATTGGCATCCTCTGTATCTGACCTCTGAGATATGGCATAAAGTGTTCCGGATTTGGAGGATATCATACATCTCCCTAACACGCACGTGACAAGGAATTTACGGAAGAGGTTACCGGAGGAAGGCGGAACATATCTATGAAATTTCATTAAATGCCGAGCAAACGTTGTGTTCTCTTCTCCTCCCACTACCCACACGTTGCTCTGAAAGTCGAAGTGCATGGGAACGAGTATAGTAGTATCATCGTTGCCTGCATATACCCAACTAGTAGTATTTACTAGATACAGTTTTCCTTTCCACGGGATAGGTGTATCATATATGTTGTACGGACACTCTGGAAGAAGTGACCACTTTTCAGAGTTTACGTCTAACGACAACATTGTTGCACGATTTCTATGGGTACCCAACAACACTATCAACCGATCTCCCACTGTTACTTTAAGAATCCCATAAGAAACCTCGTTGTGGAGTTCTCCAGCTATTGTGGAAGTATCCAAAGCCCGGAAAGACCTATCGGAGTTCTGGTCTGAATTTGGTATGTAACAGAAGGGATACTGCCGATCGTTTGTACTATTCCAGAAAATAATTTTATGTCCGATCGCTTCCACAAAAGATTGATTTGATTCTTCTGGTGGAAACTCATGCGGAATAGTTAAAGCCGTGAACTCATGTTGAGGGAAGGGTGACAACCTCTTGTCTCTGATGGCACACTCGATAAAATTTATTTCACTCACCGTGGTTTCACGGCGACGGCCGCGTCTCTGGTGCCAACCTCTTGGTTTCACGCGAAACAGAAGATTGCATTGTCGTGGTGGCGGCGGCGCTGTGTCAACCAAATGTCGAAGTCTGTTAGCAATAAGTCCAGACCTGCCGTTGGAAATGAGGGCGCGTAGATGGCCGTCGAGGCTTGGAATAATTCGATGGCTTATAAGATCGTCGTTCATCAAATTGAAACTTTCCATGGCTGTTGAGCTGCTACTAATTTCTCTAAATCTTGGAGGCAGCAAATCAAGAATCTCCTCTGGCTCGTGCTCATGATCTTTTGCATTGTCGGTGTAAAAAGGTTCCATGTTCTCACTCACAAATTAATCCCTTTCCCTTCACGATTTTGTTGCAGAAAGAATCTCGAAGAAGATGGCCGAGCGAGTAGTACGAAATATATCAGTGAATGTCCAACTTGGTGATGATCGAGTCCTATGAAGTCCAACTGGCTTTTAGTATTTATATCAAGCGTCCATGAAGGTAGGCCGACTCCCTTGATAAGGACACCACATGAAGTCCATGAAGGTAGGCGGACTCCCTCGAGAAGAGCACCACATGAAGTCGGGTCACTCCTTTTTAATTGTGGGTTTCCACAAATTGAAATATGGTTTTAATTGTGGGTTTCTTATGATTAAGTTTGTGTTTTAGTTTTTTTAGTGACTTTATAAATTTGAAGATGTCGTGTCAAGGGAGCTCAAATATTTTTTTTGCACATTCGAGATGTTACAATTCCTTATCAATGGTTTTTTTTGGCTTTTTGAATTGTTACAATTCCATATCAATGGGTTTCTCTTGGCTTCTTGAATTGGTAGCTTAACATTGTTTTTTATTTATATGAATTCTAAACATTTCATATTAGAGTTGGTGTTAATAAATTTGGTTTCAAAGCATACAACACAGAATAGTAAAGTTAGCTAATCCATTATATTCAAAAGAATCTATGGTAATTTTGGTGGAATTAGAGATATAATTGAAGAGATTGAAATGGGTCTTTCCCCTAAAACTAATATTGGACTAATTTTCTATGATAATTGTATTCACGTGAAATTGTTGGAGACTAGAGGGGTTTTATGAGTAAAGGGATTTCTGCTCTCTTTTTCTTTGTGATTGTCTTTGAGAGCACAAATTGTTGTATTAAATGGTGTTATTTTCTTAGAAGGAACACACAATTTTTATAAACCTCTTTATATATAACTTCAAATCCAAAGGGAAAATGGATCAAGTCCATAAATCTAGACAAGACTAAAATTCAATGCATCTTTCAATACATGGTCATCCTCTCACTCCTTGCACTGGAGAAGGATATATGTGTCTCCAAGATCCAACCAAAAATATCCAAAAGGATGGCCTTTGTGCATCTGCTTTTCTTATTAGACAATCCATCATGTTGTCCAAGCTCAATTCAGGATTTGCCTTTTGTTTACATTCGTAATTATAACAACTTCTCCCACCCAAGTACTAACAACTTCTCCCACCCATTACTAGATTGGGTTGTGGAAAGGTTTACTTGTTGAATTGACCTTAAACCTAATGTCTATTATGAAGATGAAGTCACAACATAAAATATAAAATTTGATGCTACAATTATGTTCATCTCGTGGAGATTTTATCTCAATCTGATTCCCGAATTGAAATTTATTCCTACTTGAACTTTGCCTAATTATATTACGCGTCACCTGTAATGGATTGCCACATGGCGCCCATGTGGTATTCATGTGGCATCCACATGTGGCCCGAATGATACAACCACATTAACCAACATGATTCCATTCTTGGAAGGTACCTACATGGCCTCCATGTGGGTGATGCTATGTCGTCTCATGGATAGGGACCATAGATTGTTTGGAATAATTAATTATTCCAATCAACGTGCTTTAAATCCTCTTTTCCTTCTATCTTGCATAGAGAAACTATTGTTGAGACCAATTCTAGCAACTTTATATTTTCTAGCTAGCCCTAGAATCAATGTTTGTCATCTAACTATTCTAGCCATAAAATTTCATGTGGTAATCAAATGGTATTTAGTTTCTTTTTTTTTTCAACTTTTAGCTATCATAATCATGACTAACAATCATAAAGGAGGTAAAATTTCCATACCATTGTCACCAATCCTTTTCATAATCCAAATTAAAACTATATACTATATCCAAAGTTCACTATGTGTTTTCATGTCAATGGATATGCTCACCATTCTAGTTTGTCTACATCTTCTAACCGTTTTGTACTAGCTCATATCAAGTGAAAATGGAGATGGTTATATGGGCCATCCAATTACTCTAGTTGTTTTAATGAACAACTTGTTTCTAAGAGGGGTAACCGAGTGAATCTTGTGTGCTAGAGTATATGTTTGAGAGATGCATAGAATTGTTTGTTGAGGAAGGAAGATCCACAAATGAGGGTTTTTGTTGTCAATGTTTCATTTAAGCCAATAAGAAGGTCTATTATATAGAATGCTTGCATCATCCATGAAAATTTTATATTTTTATCCATATGTAAATCAAATTCTAAACAAATCCAAATGTCACTTGTAATTCTAATAGAATTTCCATTTCCTCTTTGTTGACTAAAATGTGATCGAATAATAAGAAAGGTATAAGAAATGATTTTGTTGGTACTCCCCAAACATGAGAGGCATTAGTTTCCACCTTCATAATACATTGTATTCATTGCATGATTGGAGGAGGGTAGGTACACTTTCTTTATTATAACTTTGTGCCAATAACCTATATTTGAGATGAACTGCCAAAATCAACCTTGTAGCTAGGTCTTCTGAGAAGATTAAGATGCTTTAATATCCAACCAACCTATTCTTATGAAATTCTCAAATTATTATTGCATGTAGTTGATACAGCCTTGGAAGAAATTTATTCCAACAAGTTTTCCACAATTCACAATTTCGTTGGAAAATTACAATCTAATTTTAAAAAATTACATTTTCTATTACAGTAGCTTCGTAAGTTCACAATGTCCTCAAGCTAATCATTTGCAACCTAGACACAATGTTTCTCTATTGAACTCTCAATGTCAAGAGCCTCGCTTTTCCTTGTCCATGTCTTCAAACATGTACTTTCCTCTTATTTGTCATTATTGATATATTGCACATTGTTGCATCCACTTCTAGATTTTAAAATATACCAATTTTCTATCCTAATTTTATTACTTGGATATAAAACCCGTTTTTAGCATTCACTTACTCTTTAGTAAATACAATAATGTAAAGCCTAGTGCCTGGATCATGCACATGCTTTCTCATACAAATAATTGAATTTGAGGGGCAAAAACAATCCATTTTCAAATTATGGGATACCTTCTTTAGCACTACAGAAAGACATGTTGATATTGGAGTTTACCAGCCATTTAGGAAAGTAAGGTTGGATTAGTGGCCATATCTAAAGAGGTTTTGGTGTTACCACCTGTAGGTTTACCCTAGTTAGTACTAGTGTTACCCTATTTAGGACTAGTGTTACCACCTGTAGGGTTACCCTAGTTAGAATTACTGTCACCACCTAGGTTTCCGCTACCTACATTAACACCTGACATGGTAGTGATTTAGGGTTGGAAAGATGTGTAATCAAAGGAGGATCTCGAGGAGTAAGAGGAACTAGAGTCTGTACATGGACTAGGTGGAGGACGGGATCGAGGAACCCTTATTTGTCGAGCAGGGGTGAGAGAATCACCTAAAGGAAACTAATGGTGAAGGCCACGAAGTCTCCATGACAAGCATTTAGGCGGTGAACTGGTGTCAGGACAAAATAAAACTTGAAATACTATGGGGAGAGGATAAATAAAGAAAGTAAGAAACAACAAGAAAACACCTATTTTAGTGATGTGAAGTGCAAACTAATTATAATGATATGTTACTCTGATCCAACCAAACAACTCCTGTAAAAAAACACATCTAGCCTAAAGGTTGTCTAAATCCTGAATCAAGTCCTAGTTCTATTGTTTTAGATGGCTTTCCAAAAGACTTCTTATTTGATGGGGTCTGATTTCCACAAGTAGGGTTGACTAGACGAAGGTGGGGTAGAGAAATGGTTGCTTCCAACAACCATGCCTATAGGGTCTTTTCCTAAGACTAGACACTAAGGTTACCTTCGTCCCACAGGGGTGGTCAAATCATGGTATTCTTGGTATTTAGTCAACAATGTGGAGCCTTCAAATAACGAGTTGGGTAACCTCATGGAGAGTTGCACACACTGAGACCTAAGCCTCGCCCCTTATGAATCGGGTTTCTAGACCAGTTTTGTACATGGGATTGTGAAGGATTTCAAGCTCCTTATAAGCACAATTGTCTATGTCTTGGTGTAAGTGATGAAAGGGGGTTTTTTGAATCCTATCCCACAAATCCTAAACCTAAATACTAGATTCTTTTGCCTTATTTCGCAAGTGTCCTTAATCTATGTGAGTTAAGTTATTGCTAATGTGGAGTGTTTGGAGTCTTAGCTTGGGGCATGTAGCCAAGATCACACTCTCTTAGGGTGTGAGTGCGTGCATAATGTGCCAATGGATGAGTTAATTGAGCATGTTTTATAATGCCAATGCCACTGAAAAATAAAGTGCATAAATTGTAAATAATACTAGAAATGAACAGTAAAATAAAAAGTGATCTGAAGCACACAATTCTCCACCAAAAATGGTTATGATGAAGAAACAAAAGTGATGGAAAAAAAAAGTGACCCGAAGGAAAAAAGAAAAGAAAAAAGAGGCAAAGTGTTGGCAAATAGCAAAAAAGAAACTCCAGAAAAAGGAGGATGCTTAAGAGGATCCTAAAAAGAAAAGCATCACAAGTCTAATAATGAAACAAAGAGTTGTAATTATGGCGTAAAAAGGACTAGAAAATGATGGAAATAATGTTGGAAAACATTAGCTACTTGAAAAAATGGTTTCTGAATTGAAAGTTATTCCTACTTGAACTTTGCCTAATCATATTACGTGTCATATGTAATGGGCTACCACATGGAACCCATGCGGTATTCATGCAGCATCCACATGTGGCCCAAATGGCACAACCACATTAACCAATATAATTCCATTCTTGGAAGGTACCTACATGGCCTCCACGTGGGCGATGCCATGTCGTCTCATGGATAGGACCCACGAGGTCATGGATAGGGACCATATATTGTTTGGAATAATTAATTATTCCAAAAAATGTGCTTTAAATCCTCTTTTCCTTCTACCTTGTATAGAGAAACTATTATTGAGACCAATTCTACCAACTTTATACTTTCTAGGTAGCCCTAGAATCAATGTCTATCATCTAACTATTCTAAGCATAAAATTTCATGTGGTAATTAGATGGTATTTAGGATTTTTTTTTTCAACTTTTAGCTTTCTTGGTCATGACTAACAATAATTATCAACCCTTTAAAACGAGATCAAATTTCCATACCATTGTCACCAATCCTTTTTATTATCCAAATTAAAACTCTATACTATATCCAAAGTTCACTATGTGCTTTCATGTCAATGGATATGCTCACCATTCTAGTTTGTCTACATCTTCTAACAATTTTATACTAGGTCGTATCAATTGAAAATGGAGATGGTTATATGGTCCATCCAATTACTCTAGCTATTTTAATGAACAACTTGTTTCTAAGAGGAGTAACCAAGGGAATCTTGTATCCTAGAGTATATGATTGAGAGATACATAGAATTGTTTATTGAGGAAGGAAGATGCACAAATGAGGGTTTTGTTGCCAATGTTTCATTTAAGCCAATAAGAAGGTCTATTATATAGAATGCTTGAATCATCCACGAAAATTTTAGAATTTTATCCATATGTAAATCAAATTCTAAACCAATCCAAGTGTCACTTGTGATTCTAATAGAATTTCCACTCCTTGTTTGTTAACTAAAATGCGATTGAATAATAAGAAAAGTATAAGGAATGGTTTGGTTAGTACTCACCAAACATGAGATGCATTAGTTTCCACCTTCATAATACGTTGAATTCATTGCATTATTGGAGGAGGGTAGGTACACTTTCTTTATTATAACTTTGTGCCACAAACCTATGCTTGAGATGAACTACCAAAATCAACCTTGTAGCTAGGGCTTCAGAGAAGATTAAGATCCTTTAATATCCAACCAACCTATTCTTAAGAAATTATCAAATTATTATTGCATGTAGTTGATACAACCTTGGAAGAAATTTATTCCAACAAGTTTTCCACAATTCACAATTTTGTTGGAAAATTACAATCTAATTTAACAAATTTACATTTTTTATTACAGTAGCTTCGTAAGTTCACAATGTCCTCAAGTTCATCATTGCCAACCTGGACACAATGTTTCTCTATTGAACTCTCAATGTCAAGAGCCCAATTTTTCCTAGTTCGTGTCTTCAAGCAGGTACTTTCCTCTTATTTTTCATTATTGATATATTGCACATTGCTGCATCCACTTGTAGATTTTAAACTATACCAATTTTCTATACTAATTTTATTACTTGGGTATAAAACCCATTTTTAGAATTCACTTACTCTTTAGTAAATATAATAATGTAAATCCTAGTGCCTGGATCATGCACATTCTCATACAAATAATCGAATTTGAGGGGCAAAAGCAATCCGTTTTCAAATTATGGATACCTTCTTTAGCACTACAGAAAGACATGTTGATATTTGAGTTTAACAACCATTTAGGGAAGACACCTTCTTTAGCACTATATAAATACATGTTGATATTTGAGTTTACCAACCATTTAGGGAAGTAAGGTTGTATTACTGGCCATATCTAAAGAGGTTCTGGTGTTACCACCTGTAGGGTTACTGATGAGCCCCAAAAATGGATAATTATATGGGCTCATTCAACCTCCTAATTCGACTTAATCCACCATTCTCATTAGTTTATTGCATGTTTTTTATTATATTTATGCTAATAGAGTGAATTGGGTTAGTCATTATGCCAACAAGTCTAATGTGTGCTTTATGTAGTCTTCTTGGTCAATTTGGAGACAAAATCAAAGGTTTAAATGAGCACTTGGCAGCGAAATTCGTGGAGAGTAGAGGATTTTTAGGAAGGTGTCCCCTTCATTTATGGGCCCTTACCTCGAATTCTCCACCATCAGCTCAGAGTTCAAGGGCCACCAAATCAATTATCACAAGAGAAACCAAGCAAGTCAAATAGGACTGCTGTTAACTACAAGTTTTGGCAACCAAGTCCCTAAAGTTTAGGAGGACTGTTGGGGTCCTCAATTTGTATAAATAAGAAGGCTTAGGGCCTCATTTTGGTTATCCAATAGTTACTCACTTTGTAGGCACAAGATAGCTAGTTTGTAGTTCGATTTTAGTCTTTCTTTAGGTAGTAGTTTAGCTCTGCATTTCAGCACATTCTCAAGTTTTCTTTGTGGATAGTTTTTGGAATGTAACTATTCTTTTGATCAATAAAGATGAAACCAGCTTTGCACCAGCTCTAATCTCTCTTAGGAGGCTATAGCTCTTGGGGTTGGGCCCATCTCAAGTGCCCAGTACCTCCTTTGTTTACCTTTATGTGTTTTTGTTGCATTCTTAGAATAAAATTTGGTATTTAGATTTAAATCTTGCTTTGTTATTTAGATTGCTTTTGATGATTAAAAATAATTTTTATGTTCAGATTGAGTTGATAGGTTATTAATAGGGAAGAGCTTCAGAAAAATGCCATCAAGCACCTCTGATTTCACCTCTCCCTTAGTGGGATCAGGAGCTGGGATCAAGGTCACCTTGCTGCCAACAAAAACACAGTCTTTGCTTCACCGTGCAATCATTAGTGTTCAATTTTTATTTGCAGAAGTTGGTTACATGTTTAGAGTCTTGATTTCTTAGTTTGCATAGCATTTCACATTATTTCGTTGCAAATAAACTACTGTTCATTTTCCTTGCTGTTATTTAGGTCAAATTAGGTCAAGATAGCTAGATCTTGGGTTTG
>APFE031212549.1:0-67813 GCA_000404065.3 Pinus taeda | reverse complement strand
ATGAATACACATGTGGTTAAATGCCCCGGAATCTAACAACCAATGTTGATCATGTTTTGAAACATTAACTGACAATACTTCATCACTCATACCTGAACCAGATACTGAACCTGTATCTGTGGTGTTGGCTTCCTTCTTTTCTGTCAAAGAGCCTTCTTTAGCAGCCTGCTTTCGCTTCCAGCAATCCTTTTTCAGATGTCCAGCCTTGCCACAATGCCAGCACTTCACCTTTGGCTTCTTTCCTTTGGACTTTGAGCGAGAGTCGCTATGCTTACCCTCGGAGTGTCTCTCTCGTGAGCGACCTCTGGCCATCATTACCTCTGATGTAGAGGTGTCTGCATTCGACCTCTTCCTCGTCTCCTCAGCCAACAAGGCTCCAACAACATCATCAAACTCAAGAATATCTGATGTACTAAAACTTATGGAAGTAACAAAATGATCCCAGGATTCAGGCAAAGAACATAATAGAGTTATTGCCTTATCATCTGAATCAAATTTTACATCTATACTGTTTAATTGCACCAACAAGGTATTAAAAACATTCAGGTGATCAGCAATTGAGGTACCTTCCTTCATCCGCAAGCTGTAAAGCTGCCGTTTCAGGAGAATTCGATTTGTCAAAGATTTCGTCATATAGAGCTTCTCAAGCTTCGACCACAGGCCTGCGGTGGTTTTCTCTGACACAATGTTGAATAGAACATCGTCCACCAGACATAACTGAATTCCGCTCAGAGCTCTATCATCCATCTCATCCCATTCATCCTCCGTCATGGAAGGAGGCCTTTTGTTTTTCCCCAACAGTGCTTTCACCACACCTTGTTGAACCAGCAGATCGTGCATCTTCACCTTCCAGATCTCAAAATTATTCTTTCCATTGAATTTCTCAATTTCAAACCGGGCACTTTGAGTTTTCGCCATTTGTATCAACGAAAAACACAATAATCTCCAATATCCAACCAGCAATAAAAAAACTGCCTATGCCTTTGATTTTACACAAAAATCTGCCTATGCCTATCTGTCTTTGTCTTTAAATAAAACAAAAAAAAAATAATATTAAAACCCCATTACATTTTTTAAAGCCATTTAATATTGAAAAACCATGTTACATATCCCTTATAACTCCTATGAAAAATAAGAACGTACTCTTTGTTTAATGGATTTAAAAGTATATACGTACTCCTCTTTTAATGGCTTTTAAAAAAGTAAATACGTATTCCTTTGTGGTCTTCAATATATTTTAACTCATCTACGGTCTTCGGCACTGTTATAAATATTCATGCACCTCATATATAAACTTTGTATGTGCCCCAATGTTAAAAGAAAAAGTGTTCCATATTTGTTTCAATGTGTTCGCTTATCTCCAGCTACTAAAGAGGTTTGACAATTTTCTTCAGATATGCGCCAATTTTATTTTAACATATGGATGGTCCGTTCTGTTCCTTTACAAAAGAAAACTGCTCTTTGCACTATTCTGAGGCATCAAATAGCAGAACTGTAAGGCGGTGAATGAAATTGGGTCGAATGCTGAATCAATTCAAAACCGAAAAACTTCCGGAGCCTTCCAAACAATTATGCCGCTGGGAAGTGGGAATTAAAGAAAGCCCGCAGGGAAAATTTCAAAAAACGCGCAGGTGCTATTCAACAAACTCGCGCAGGTGCTATTTAACAAACATGCACAGGGGCTTTGACATACGAATGACATTCGGTCATACCAGCAATATAATAAAACACCCCCAGCGATTTAACAACACAATTCAGGCTCCACGTAATTTTTAACAAAATACGCACCACGCAAAATATGACCTCTCATCAAGTTTTTTTTCAAATTACTGAACAGAAAAAATACCGATACGGTCGTTGATCTTTATCTAAGCTCGGCAACAGCTCCGCGCTCCCAACAGCAACGATTGGCTCCCTGCTTATTCTCCACGCACCAACAGCAGTGCGCACCAGCCCTGGACTGTCTCGACGCACCAGCAACAGATACCCACTAGCTCCAACTCCACGAGCGCTGCCAGCAAACGATCCAGGCAGCCAATCTTTAATCATCCAAGCAACCACTGCGATCCACCTCCAACATGCTCTGATACCAATTGTTGGATCAGGTGCACAACAAACTTAATTAAACACACATCAGAAAAATAAATAAGCACATAAGACATAGCTTTTAACGTGGTTCACCCAACCAATCTGGGCTACGTCCACCAAACATAGGCATCATGAATATATTAATCAAATTTGGAGATTACATCAAGAAATCCTCACACACTCTTAGCAAACCATCCAAATGGTTGCCTATTATATAGAATAGAGAATCTAACAACCTCATAACTCCCTCACATCAAATATAGGAGGCATTAACTCCCTCCCAACAACCTGGAGCTAATCTAGGAACTGAATCCCTATTGTTGTCATCCTTCAGAGATTTTTGCCTATTTGACTAAAATAGAAAATCTCAACAATATTTCAGAAGAGAAAAATCTGAAAACTCAAGTGTCATTTCTTTACATATTGAGAGAATAATTCAATGGCCTTAAGAAGATAATTTTACAAGACCATTTTAACATTATCAATTAGTCTTTCCAGAAAAATTTTACTTCGTCAAATCCTGCCTTTGGAGGCACAATCTCTCAATGACAAAAGTTGGTAGTTGTCCAGAAGAAAATTAATGGCACTACTTTGACCAACACCAACCTGTGTTCATGTATTTTTAACTTTTGAGGCCAAAATGAACTTGATGATATGTGCCTTTAAATGCATAGATGGCTTGTGCCAATTAATATACTTGAGACAAAAAAATTTACTAAAATTTCCATTAATTTCCATAAGGAGATCAGCAATCATAACTATTTATCACAGGCCAGGTAGTTGTTCCCTGATAGTGTCTCTGTAGCTATTCGATCGTCTGCCACTAAAAAAAATACCTCTTAAATTGGGATTGGATCACATTCTCATTCAAGTTCTTTAGTAAAACTAATACGACTCATGTAAGCCTCATCGTCAACTCAACAATAACACCTTCAATGTTTGTGTCCATATGGAAACCAGATTTGTTCGAGCAAAAATTCCTTCAATGTTCAGGTTGAAATTAAAACCAAACCAAAATAAGCAAAAATATAGACAACGCATAATGAACACTTTATTTCCAATTCACAATCTTGTGACTACAATTAAGGAGGATAGACTTATAAATCAAATACTAAAGTGCTCGGCATCAAAATTTATTTATGCACTGGCTACTGAGTAGGGGTTTCTCTCGCATGTTTTTCCTCTTCAGCATGCCTTGGAAGCTTCGTGTTGGGGTTGCCCTAGGATTCATTTTTTCAACTTCCTCGCATGTATATATGAAAACCTTATGCACTATGTTGCAGAACTCTCTATTTTCAAACAAAATAATTTGAATAAATAAATCAGAAAATGCACCAGAGAATTGGAATAACTTACCTAAAAAAATCGTGGAAGAGCTTGAGAAGAATACTATGCATTGATACTTACTGCCATGGATCATCTCCTACAAGCATCATGTCTCCTTCATCATCTATGTGGACAATCTGCCAACATTTGATTGCATCCTATAGTTGTCCTTCAAAATTGAACATCAAATCTAGTTCACAAATAAGCTTTATATAGCCTTCAAATTTTGTAAAATCCATCTCTCCCAAAATAATTACCTTGAATATGTACCTGGAGTGTAATCGAAGACACACAATTTTTCAAATAACATAGAAAACCTACAAAAGTCAAAAACATAAAAGCAGTATGAGAGGGATGAAATTCATAGCCACCTGATGTGTCTGTTGGAAATTAATTCCAACTGCAGCATCAGTTGAGCAGAAATCACAAATCACGTCTCATTGCAAATAGCATTAATTCCTTCGCCTGTCCTCCACACTACGATGCGACGCGATGCGATCGTGCGATGAGGTCGCAGATCGCAGATTGCAAGTTTTTTCCCTGCGCGCGTTAAGCTTTCCTTTTTGTTTTCCGCGATTGTGATATTGCGATACGTTATCATCGCACATCGCAGATCGGCCAATTTCTTACTTTGTCTCATTCTTGTGCTAATGTTTTGTGATGCGATCCCACCGCTCATCTATTGGATCCGACGGCCCATATTTATTCCTGTCAAAAGCACGTCACCGCCATACTGCATTTACGCATTTTACCTGTTTGTGTTCCCAAGGAAGAAAGGTGGCTTTGCGCCATAACTTCTCACCAACAACATTAAAGAAGAAGCATGGTCGAGAAGGAAAGAACTAGCCTCGAGCCGTCTGCAACATTTATCAATTACGGGTTTCCATACAACTGACTCAAGAATTACAGCTAAGACTCTGTCAGAGAGTTAAAGTGGTCGATGGGCTATTATGACCACTAATGCACTATATATGTGTAGACACAGAAAGTCAAAAAAAAAAAAAAAAGGTGAGAGGTAATGCACAGCAATGTAGAGAGAAAATTCTTTTTTTTTGGAACTGAAGCGTTCCTGTTTGTAATCCCTCTGTTCAAAGGAAGACTATTTTGTAAACAACAACTTTTTTTTAATACAAGTTTCTTTTATGTGTTAAAGATCCTATATTCGTATCAGAGCATTGTTCTCTGGTCTTTTGTGTTTTGGTATTTTAGCAGATAAAATATCAAACAATTGGTATCAGAGCTAGTTTAGGCACTCGGTGAGTCAAAAACAAAGTTTGTTTTTCATTGTAGGAGCTGTAAGAAGCTTGTTGAGTAGATTTTCTCCAGCAAAGAAATTTTTTTTTATTTGTTTTAATTATACAGTCAGTATCTCTTCTTTAAAGATGGCAGATGCTGGAACTGGTTTGACAAATTCCCAATTGCCACAGTTTAATGGGAAAAATTATAGTTATTGGTCCATAACAATGAAAGCTTTGTTTACTTCTCAAGGAATATGGGAGCTGGTTGAAACTGGCTATGCTGAACCTGCAGATGCAACAGCATTGGCTGCTTTGACAGTAGTAGAAAGAGACCAGTTGAAGAGCGATAGGAAGAAGGATGCCAAAGCCCTCTTGTTTCTCTTCCAATCAGTACATGAAAGTGTTTTTCCACGGATTGCAGCAACAATAAAATCCAAGGAGGCATGGGATATTCTCAAAACTGCCTATCAAGGCATGGAGAAGGTGAAGACTGCAAAGTTGCAGATGTTGAGGAGAGACTTTAAAACACTCAGCATGAAGGAATCTGATACAATAGATTCATTCTTCACTCAGGTTATTGGGTTGATAACCGAGATAAGATCTCATGGTGAGATTCTTGAAGAAAGAAGGATTGTAGAGAAAATATTGAGAAGTTTACCCTCAAGGTTTGAATCTATTGTGGTAGCAATAGAAGAAAGAAAGGATCTCTCACAATTCACAGTAGATGAACTGAGTGCTTCTCTTATGTCTCATGAACACAGATTGAGAAAAGGAATAGATTTCTCTCTTGAGAAAGCATTCAAGACTCAGATGTCTTTTGGCCAAGGAAAAGGTTGAGGCAGAGCAAATAACAGAGGTCATGGAAGAAGCCAAAACAGAGGCAGAAATAATCCTGCAAGCACAAGTGGAAGGAGCTACAATCAGAACCAAGATGAAGGTTCAAGCAGACAGCAAGCTCATGGACAAAGGTATGACAAATCCCAAGTCCAATGTCATTATTGTAAGAAATATGGGCATTATGCCAATGAATGTAGGAAAAAACAAAATGACATGAATAATAGGCAGAATGCTAATTTTGCAAATGAAGAAGATAAGAATCCAAAGAATGTGTTGTTAACATGTAACATTGCACAAGACAAGCAAGAAGACCTTTGGTTCTAAGACTCAGGTTGTAGTAATCACATGACTTGAAATATTGCAATGTTTTCCAATCTGGATGAAAATGTGAGAATTGAGGTAATAACAGGAACTGATAGTAAGATATCTGTCAAGGGTAAGGGCAGAGTTAGTATCCGAGCAAGAAATGGAGAACAGATGATTGTGCCAGAGGTATACTATGTACCTGGTTTGAAATGTAATCTTTTGAGCATTGGACAACTCATTGACAAAGGTTACAATGTGTTCTTCAAAGATGATATGTGTACAATCAGAGATATACCTCCAAGTAAGAAGATCATTGGAAAGGTGCAGATGACAAGCAATAGAATGTTTCCCCTCAAACTCAGGGCAGAGTTGAAAGAAGGAAGAACTATTGCAGCTGTAACACAAGAAGTCTTTCAGGAACAAGTGAAAGATGAGAATTGGTTGTGGCACTTGAGATTTGGACATCTCAATTTCAGAGGCTTGAATCTGTTGCACAGAAAGGGAATGGTAAAGGGATTTCCATTAATCGAGAAGTCAGACAGTCTTTACGAAGGCTGGATCTGGATCTTGGGCAAGCAACATAAAGAAAGCTTTCCAGCAGGGAAGAGTATAAGGGAAAGAGCACCCTTGGAAATTGTTCACTCTGATGTGTGTGGTTCGATGCAAACACCATCATTTTCCGGAAATCAATATGTTCTAACTTTCATTGATGATTACAACAGAAACACATGGGTGTATATGCTGAAATAGAAGAGTGAAGTGTTTGAGAAATTCCACCACTTCAAAACTCTTGTTGAGAAGCAGTGTGGGTATTATATCAAAGTTCTCAGAACAAATAGAGGAGGAGAGTACATCTCCAAAGACTTTCTGCATTTTTGCAGAGAGAATGGCATACAAAAGCAGTTTACCGCGAGGTATACACCTCAGCAAAACAGTGTTGTCGAAAGGAAGAATAGGACCATTCTTGACATGGTCAGAAGTATGCTAGAGGCAAAACACTTGCCGCATGATTATTGGGTAGAAGCTGTCACTTGCGTAGTTTACATACTGAATAGATGCCCAACTAAAGCTGTCATGAACAAAATACTAGAAGAAGCATGGAGTGGTCAAAAGCAAACTGTCACTCACATGAGAGTATTTGGTTGTGTAGCATATGCACATGTACTGGATCAGCTAAGGAAGAAGCTTGACAGTAAGGGGGAAAAGTGTGCTTTTGTTGGCTATTGTGATAAGTCAAAAGCATACAAACTCTATAATCCATCCACCAAGAAATTGATAGTAAGCAGAGATGTGCAGTTCTTAGAAGATGAAGCTTGGGATGGAAGCTTAGAGAAGACAGTGAATGTGAAGACAATTGTGTCTCATGAAGAAGAAGAGGAAGGGACAACAGCAAATAATCCTTCCTTGGTGGTTCCTCCTCCAGCACAGCAAGTACAACAAACCACACCACAAGCTGGAATTTGAACAGCCTTGAGAAGTCAAGGAAGTGCTTCTCCAAGCACATCACAGGGATCCGAAATAACCTCAAGTTCGGATGGAACTCCAAGCACACCAAGAAGACCAAGATTCAGAAATCTGAATGACATTTATGAACAAGGAGAGGTAAGTAACAATACCAGTCTGAATTCATTATTCGCTTTGTATTGTCATGTTGATGACCCAGTTCATTTTGAAGATGCTCTAAATGAAAATAAATGGATTGAAGCAATGAATGAAGAAATTGGAGCAATTGAGAAGAGTAAAACATGGAAGTTAGTGCACCTCCCTGAAGGCAAAGATGCCATTCGAGTTAAGTGGGTCTATAAGACCAAAAGCAATGCTGAAGGCAAGATTGACAGGCACAAAGCAAGACTTGTTGTGAAAGGCTACAAGTAGCAACAAGGCAAAGAATATGATGAAACCTTTGCACCGGTAGCAAGGATGGAAACGGTCAGAACAATGTTGTCTATTGCAGCACAACACAAATGGAAGATTTATCAGATGGATGTTAAATCTGCATTCCTGAATGGAGTGTTGAAAGAAGAGGTTTATGTTGAACAACCTCCAGGTTCTGAAGTTGCTGGCCAAGAGCATAAAGTTTGCAGACTGAAGAAGGCTCTTTATGGGTTGAAGCAAGCTAAGAGCATGGTATAGTAGAATAGATGCTTATCTGATTGAGAATGGGTTTGACAAGTGTGATGGTGAACCCACACTCTACATAAAGGAGAATGACGGTAAGATAATTATTGTTGTTTTATATGTAGATGATCTGATTTTTACTAGCAATGATGCTTCTCTCATTGCTGATTTTAAAGTAGTCATGAAAAGTGAATTTGAAATGACTGACTTGGGCTTCTTAAGATATTTTCTTGGAATTGAAGTAGACCAAAGTGAAAATGGTGTTTTCATTTCTCAAGATAAATATGTAGAAGTTGTGTTGAAGAGATTTAACATGCAGAACAGCAAGGCAGCTGTGACTCCAACTGTAATGGGGTTGAAATTGACCAAAGAAGACAGAAGCAAGGATTTTGATTCAAAATTGTACAAGAGCATAGTTGGCAGCCTTATGTACTTGAATGCAACTAGGCCAGACATTATGCATGTTGTGAGTTTAATCTCCAGATTTATGGAAAGACCGAAAGAGACTCATTGGCAGGCAGCCAAGAGGATTCTAAGGCATGTGAATGGAATGAAGGGGTTTGGTATTTTATACTCCTCTTCTGAAAGTTTCATATTGACAGGTTACACGGACAGTGATTGGGCTGGAAGTGTTGATGATAGGAAAAGCACATCAGGATATGTGTTTCATATGGGATCGGGAGCCATCTCATGGGCTTCCAAGAAGCAACCAGTTGTGGCTTTATCAACAGCAAAGGCAGAGTATGTGGCAGCAACAGCAGCAGCATGCCAAGCAGTGTGGCTGAGAAGTGTTCTCAGAGATTTCTGTCATGAACAGGAAAATGGCACAACCATTTACTGTGACAATAGCTCAGCAATAGCATTGTCTAAAAACTTTGTTTTTCATAAAAGAACAAAGCACATAGATACCAAATTTCACTTCATACGTGAATTGGTTAACAATGGTGAAGTTGTTTTGCAGCACTACAGAACAAAGGATCAGCTAGCTGACATCTTGACAAAACCATTGCAAAAGAAAGGTTTTGATCATTTCAGGAAATGCCTGGGTATGCAACAGTTGAAATTAAGGGGGAGTGTTGGAATTTAATTCCAACTGCATCACATAAATGCAGAACAGAATCTGATCTTCAGCAATTAATTTCAGATTGTTTGGTGCCGCAAAGTCTTCAGATATTTTGCACTTTAAATGAGCAGAAATTAAATCCCCTGCAGACAACCGACTTACTTTTCATCACCTCCTCTTCTGCAATAAATACAGAGATAAACATGAGCAGATATTTTTACTTAGTTTATTTCTTAAAACAGATTTTTATTTTTTCCTATAAATGTAACACACAGCAGTCTTGTTTTCTCATGAGAAGAAGTGCAAGAGAGGCAGCGTAAGCAGAAAAGAACAACAGTTCTGTTTTCTGTGATTTAGAACAGTAGTTCTGTTTTTTGTACTTTGAGTGAAGGTTAGAAGACTGAATAGAGTCTCTTCTGTAATTGCACATAGAGAAAATCGATTTCTGGAACTGAAGCGTTCATCTTGTAACAGTTAGTTTTTGTATCAGTTTTGTTTACTGTTCATGAATACAGTTTACCACTTTACTGTTTTGCTGATTTTCAGTTGCTGTTACACCAAGTGTCAAAAACACTTTGTTATTTCTCTGTAAGTATATTAGTGATTTGAAGCCCTTTGATTTAGTTGCTGTTACACAAAGCGTCACTTTTCTTAAAGTGCCTTAGCGTCAAAAACAGTTTTCTATTTTTCTGAGTTATTAAAAAAAACAGAGTATTTTTCCCGTTGCTGTAACACCACGACCAGTGTTGCTGCAACACCGATTCATGTTGCTGCAACACCAAGTCCAGAAAACAAAATTATCAGTTTTCTGTGCAAAAACACAGCATTTTTTTGTTGTATGTTTGTTAGGGAATTTAGCAGAAAATTCCATCATATCAGAGAGTTGTTCTATGATGTTTTGTGTTATGGAATTCACCATAAAATTCCAACAGAATCCCCACGGCTTTCATCTCTTCAACAACTCTAGTAACTGGGTCTTTTTCCAAGCTAGATGTCTGGGTGATCAGAGTACAGGTTGGCTCGTCCAAGGAGCTGCCGACGGTGTTATGCTTCTGGTGAGCAGTGAAGGGAAAATGGTAGCTGTTAATATCTTAACAAAACGCTTCCGACCACTACCGGATACGAAAGTGAGCACGCGCCTTTGGCTCCAGTCGTGTTTGAAGAAGAAGCTATCACAAATGGATTTAAGGAGGTCAAGTAGATAGTGTTGTTGCCATCTAGGGTGGAAACAAATGGTCTCCTGAATAAGCTAGTCTATGTGTAAACAGAGCCTAACACTCCATGTGTCCGTAGTGGAGGTATAAACAAGACAATGTACCTGATTTGCTCTCAGTTCTCCCCACACTATCACCCTAAATGCTTTACGGGTTGCCTCTGGGTTATGATCCACCACTATCTCGATGTACATGGGCGGCTGCACACACCTACTTGTGGAGTTGCTCGACCATAGCTTCTTCTTCAAACACGACTGGAGCCAAAGGTGCGTGCTCACTTTCATATCCACTAGTGGTCGGAAGCATTTTGTTAAGATATTAACAGCTACCATTTTCCCTTAACTACTCACCAGAAGCATAACACCGTCGACAGCTCCCCGGACGAGCCAACCTGTACTCTGATCACCCAGACATCTAACTTGGAAAAAGACCCAGTTACTAGAGTTGTTGAAGCGCTGAAAGTCGTGGGGATTCTGGGTATCATTTGTGAGAGCAATCCACCACTCGTGGTTTCTTTCATCATATATCTGATGAAAGTCTTCGGAAGACAAAATAGTGTGGTCCCAATCTAGAGAAGTTAGTTGGGCTCTCAACAGTTCCCGGATCTGTAGGCGGGAGAAAATATCGTGCAGAATGTATTCGGGAAGGTAGTCTAACCATCATTCCTTTGATGCACCAAAGAGCCCTTTTTTGACAACTTTACTAATTTGTGTCTCATTGGGTTGGGAGGTTATTTCTTCAGTGGGATCAACATTTTGTTGCTCATTTCTTGGGTCGATACAGCTACTATAGTGACTCTTTGTGTTGCTTAATCTCTATTCATAGTTCACTACTTGGATTGCGGCTCCTGTTCCCACTTTCTTGTCATTTTGGGGACCTTCATCCAAAATCTGAAGGCCAGTATTCATACTGCAAATTCAGTAGTTAATAGTTAAGTATTGGGGGCGTCTGCCTTCATAAAAAGAAACGATACCCAGAACAATGAGAGCGATGAATGTAGATATGCATCATCGCTGAAGCTTTATGATCACGACATGCGATTAGTATTATCATTTACTATGTATTTAGTGTTTATAGGGTTTACTGTTCTTTTGGTCGTAGCAAAAACGTGTAGCTCGTTTTGCTGGTTGATCTTTTCTTCAATTTTTTTTTGGTTGATAGATTTTCTTTTATAGCAGAGATGAAACTTGAAACTTGATGGGAACTAGAGCTAATGATAAGTGAGATCAAAATATCGCTCCCTCTGTCACTTTTGCATCTCATCAGAGATATCTCATACAATGAGCGAGGTAGCCAGGAACACCACCAACGATGTTTAAGGTCAGAAGTCTATACCCATTAGTGCGGTTTATTTTTAATATTATTTGTTGCTCTCTTGAAGGAGTTTTGGAATTGGTTATTAGAGATTCTGAAGCTCTTATTTTTTATGTTAGGTCAGTGTTTGAGATCCACATCACACGAGGTTTGATGGTTTGAGAAGTTGATTTTTAATATTCAACGTTCCAGACATTGAAATTTCTAGCTATAACTGTATTAATTCCTAGCTATAATTCTGAATGAGCTCTATCTAGTACAGTGAGTGATCAGTATTCAATGGGATACATATATTAATTAATACATCGTCCTGCATCTTTACGGACAGGATTTTGGCTTCTTGTTCTGTCCTCTATTCCACTTCTGGTTCGCTCAGTTCATTTCGCTTTTGGTACCCTTTGACGAGAAGTTCCTCTGGATTTTCTGGTCCACCAAGCTTCTCCTAGAATTCTCTATTTTGGCCCATGAGCATTATCCATGTATTGAACTTTATGTATTGAACGCGATTCTGGATTATCATTAATTTTGGCTATTCTGTCCTTATGATCGATTCTCCCCATTTACATTCTCCTATTTGCAATTTTTCTACCTTACATTCTCCGGGTAAGATAAACATTGTGCAATTATGAATTTCTCCCACTAATTTTGGCTATTCTGTCCTTATGAGCGATTCTCCCCGTTTACATTCTCTGATTTGCAATTTTTCTACCTTACATTCTCCGGCTAAGATAAACATTGTGCAATTCTGAATTTGTCTGGAACACAGAAATATCTCAGAAAACTTTAAGATAACAATGAACAATACGAATAGAACCCAATCAACATGTGTGTAATTCGAAACTTTATATTAACAGTCCGACAATTTTACGCAAACTAAAGAAAATCATGAACATATTGACATTGATATTCAAGGTAATAGACAAGTGTATATCTATTGTACCTGTAGTTTAACTTTATTAAGTAAACATGACACGATTTCCTTTCTCAGAAAAACCTTTAAACACACTGACAATGTACTCTAACATATCCACAATTCGAAGACCAGAAGCCACTGGGCATTCATCAATAATTTAACCTCAATAGTATTTATTTCTTTTAAGCAGCTCATTTTTTATCATCACTCTTAAAGTCCTGATGATGATCCCATTTGGGATTTGAAACGTTGACATAAAACTGTTCATACTGTGGGTTCTCCCGTTACTGATTCAAAATAATTATATCTTTCATCAGCAAAAGACCCTTTCCAAGGGCCAAAGAATTATGCAGTGCCTATTGTAATGCTTCGTCTACTTGCACCTCCCAAATAGCAGGGGGTCATCCCAGCCCTCAATTTCTCTGGCTATGCATACAATTACACCATTATCCAACACAACCCAATGATGCCCAAAAACAAATTACAAACCGTCATGACCGTTGATGAAGGCCCTTCTTAGGAATCCCGTGTTTCACATCTTAACTAATGATATCTATTGCAGCTGGTTCAGTAAACTTAATTCAAAGTATCTGACAAGAATAGGGATTTCCATTGCCCAACTTAAGTTTAATAAAGGAAATGCAATAGATATCAGTAGTAAAGATCTGAATTAGTGGATTTCTATCCTCAGAATGGCCTGGATCGAGGACGACGACTTTATTGTCAAGTTTCTTTGGGGGCATCCATGGGATGTGTTGGTTGATGCAGTAATTCAATTGATATCAAGTGAAATTGAGGGCAGGGATGATGCCCCTAGTATTTTCCAGCGGCAAGTGCATGAAGCATAACAATAGGCGCCCATAATTCCTTGGCTCTTGAAAAGGGTCTTTTGTTGATCAAAGATATAATTATTATTGAAAGTCCAATAGCTTCTGGTGTTCGAATTGTGGATATATTAGAGTACATTGTTGCTATGTTTAAACATCTTGCTTACATCCACATCATAGAGTTCATGGCAAAAAAAGAACCAAGGTTAATTGGGTAAATATTTCTACAATTAAAGCATACATATCTGTGTGCCAAAAGCATAGTGCATGATTTCTGTACGCACCAAAATGCTTCTATTAGCCGGAAATTAAGCAGCGAGAATCGCTCATCCATATAGAATAGCCAAAATTAGGGATAATCCAAAATCGCGTTCAATACAGAAGGATTCCACTAGAAATCCAATGAAGTAGAAAATTCAGAGGAAACCAAAACTTGGAGAGGGGAGGTACAGCGTGAAAAGGACAAAACGTGACTCAAGACCAAAGGCTGGCCATAAACGAGGAGGACCAGGAACTCTGATTCTGTTAAATATATCCCATTCAATATTGACTGCTAGAGTGGATTCGAACCTTTTATCGTTTATGCCAGGTCTGTGCTTGGATATCTGTGCTTGATATCCACTTCATATAATGTTTGATGATATGAGAAGCTGATTTTTAAGCTTCAATGTTTCAGACATTGAAATTCTTGGTGAGAACTGTATACTTTATACCGAATTCGCTACAACCATATTAATAATGGGTGTTAACTAGTAATAAATGAAAATTTTGGAAAGGTTTTATTTTTGATTTACCATATTTAACTATAAGAATTCATGTTTAATGTTTTGATATCATGTTAGCTTTACAATTAATTTATTTTAAGTATGTTAGTCAATGAAATGATTTGGGGAAGGTTGTTTTTTTGGAATTGTAGGTATGATCTGTTGAGTCATAGTAAACATTTAGGCTTTTGGAAATTCCTCTGTGCTTAGAGAACTGGGCTGCATGGAGGTAGATGGAGAGGAACTCGCTGAAGGTTGAAGACCAACCTCATATCCAAAAATAATTCAAACAACAGAGAATATGATGAACATTACACATATAAAAATCTCCCTCAAATCGTGTCATTACCAACAAAAATAAAGGGAAAAATTACTTCAATGGGTGTCAAAATTACAACAATCTCTGCCATTAAAAAAACTAGTTAAAATCCATGACAGGCATCATCAAATACCAAGATTGCAGATTAACTCAAATCCAATGAAAGGGTTGTTGAACCTTTGAAGAATTTTACAGCGTCCTAGAACAAAATGAATGTAATGAAAAACACCCAAATTGCCCCTCGAGTACATGTTAAGCATTGCAGAAGTGGCAAAGCATCGCGCATAAGGAACAATATTGCAGGATGAAGGATTCGACTTTCCTTACGCAGCATCCTCAAACTGAAGTTGAAAGCCGAGACGAAATGACAACACTCCTCGTTGTTTTTCTTGGTCACCAAGACGAGAGAACCATGAAACGAATGTAGTAAAAACAACTAATGTTAATCTAATCAATCTTCCTTTGGTTACTATTTAGTGTCACAGTATATATATCATATCTATGTGTTTGCTATTCACTTAAAATTCTGAGAAGAAGATTGTGAATCATAGCATAATAGACACTTCCAAGTGTTGTCAATGGCCATTACAGATGGTTACACAGTCCAGGTCTGTAATTTGTCCACCAAAGCAACAATTAAGGATGTTAAGCAGTTTTTCTCATACTATGGAACAATAAAGAAACAAATTAGAGAGGTGGGTGTTGGATTTGTTCACTGAGTTTTATGTAAAAGTGTTGATTTCCAATTTCTGCAATATCTATTGAGCATAATAGTTGTCAACTTGTGTATCCATCAACAAGTACTTCATGACTATTTTCAACAGGTAGGAACCTCAATTAAAAGCTCTAGGTCAAGCACTAACATAAGTGATCATCAATTAAGGTCGCTCAGTATCATTCATTCATTCTGCTGAGGGAATTTGAAGACAAGATCTTCCTTTCAATTAATCATGTAGTTCTAGACGAAGAAGGATATGCAACATAAATATGAAGGTATAGGGCACAATTATTGACAATAACTTTAAATCTAGATGCAAGCATGGAGCGTACATGGGTATTAACACAGTAACCATCATGAGGAATATACTACAAACTAACAATTAAACAAGATAGAGTAAATGAAACCAAATTACAGTTAGACTGTCTCAACTTCTAATGCTCTAGGTCAGCTTATTAATTATATAATCTTCCAGTGATGCTTTTGAAACATACTGAAAATTAGATTACAGAATTCAGTTGTTTTTATTTCCTGTTTGGTTTTCTTGTTAAGGCATTAAATATTAGAATACTTTATCAGGAATATAACAAATGTTTCCACTTTCATCTGGTGAACTATATATATCTTAGTGTGGTTCATACTTAAAACTTCCTTGCAGTGGCTAGTAAAATCCCAGATTATGTTTACTCTACAAAATGCTTATGGAATTAGGTGTGGCTCCCTGACAGTTGTATCTCTGTGTTGGGCACTCATTTACATGTATGTTAAATGCAAAAGTAAAGAGCATGCATGCAAAGTGTTTTATGAAAGCTCTAATAAGAGTGCCACTCTGTGAAAATCAATGATCATAAGATACAAAGTAAATGGACATGCTAGCAAGCCCTTCGATTTTTCCATCAAATGCAACAGCATGGCATCCAACCAAACTTACCAATGATTCTCAATATTTTTCCCATGTGTGTAGACTTAGCAATTCTGCAAGAAGGCGATAAATTCCATACATACATAATCAAGAGTAGGTTTTATTCCAATGTATTTGTATGTTTTTCCCTTATGGACATATATACCATCTATGGAAATATTAAACTTACAAGGAAAGTTTTTTATCACATATATAATATGGGTGTTGTGGGTTGGACTGCAATAATTGCAATGCATGGTATAAATGGGAATGGTAAGGAAGCTTGTGAGTTTTCTCCCTAAATGGAATAGGTAGATGTGAAGCTAAACCTTTTTACTTTTGCTACCGACATGTCTGCTTTCAATAATGCAGGTCTTATGGCTGAAGGTTGGGAATACTTTAACTGTATGAGTCAAAAGTATGATATGTGTTCCAGAGCAGAGCACTATGCATGTCTGGTTGACCTTCTTGGCCGTAGTATAAATTGAACAAGGCACTTAACTTTATCAAAAACATGCAAATCAAACCTGATGTTGGTGTGTGGAGAGCTGTGAAAATTGAACAAGGCACTTAACTTGATAAAAAACATGCAAATCAAACCTGATGTTGGTGTGTGGAGAGTTGTGAAGGTTCCTGCAAAATTCATTTCAATATTGAGATAAGATAACATGCTACAAAAAACCTTCATGAGTTAGAGCCACTAAATGTTGGAGATTATATTACTTTAGCGAACACATATGTGATAGAAAAGAGGTTATATGGTGTAGCTAACGTGAGGAAAATTATTAAAGACAGGGGTTTGAAAGGGGGGCTAGAATGCAGCTGGGTTGTGGTTAAAAAAAAAAAATTATACATTTATCAGAGGAGATAAATCACACCCATTATTAAAGACAGGGGTTTGAGACGGGGCTAGAATGCAACTGGGTTGTGGTTAAGAAATTTTTTTTATACATTTATCAGAGGAGATAAATCACACCCACAATCACATGAAATTTATAATAAATGTTATAATAATTCAATCATTGAAACTAAACCTAATCAATAAATTGTCCAAAATAAAATAAATCTTTAATCAAAATTATACAAATTATTATTCTTCGTTTCTCTCAATTATTTATATAATAAAATCCAATCAATCATTTAAAATAAATCAAATCAATAAATTTCCCAAACTAAATCCCAACTAATCAAAATTATTTGGGAATATATATGTATAACCCAATAAAAAATTATATTTATATGTTACAAAAGAAATAAGTAAAAAATTCTAACTGATTTAAATAAATATATCTGAAACCAGTGAAATTAAAAATTAGTATTTATGATTAAGCAGTGGAAATTTTAAGATAATAGGAACACATTTTTTTTCACCCAAAGTAAAACTATTTTTTAATAATAAATCAAACATTGGAAATATCAACATTAAAAAATTTCAGCACAGGGAAAAGAAAGAACTGGTAAACAATGGAAGATTTTATTTATAATTTATAATATTTAACTATTCAAATTGATATATCAAATTGTTTTTATATTAATATTTATAAATAAATAAAAGAAGAAGAAATATTAATATTAATATTAATCATTTATATATTTTTAAATTTAAATAATCTTTTTTAATAAACTATATAATTTCTAATTTTAGAGACATGTGAAATAAAATAAAAAGATAAGCTAAAAAGAAGCCCTACTTTTCCTAAACATCTTACTTAAAAAAAACCAGCAACACAACCAAATCGAATGAAAAACATAGAAAGACCTTTGATTTAGGCCGAAGTTCTTATTACAACTATTATGGATCATAGAAGCCTCAATTCAATAATATTGAGAAGCTTAAAGTCTAACATCCTCATTGGCATTTGCAAGGTGTGTAATGGAAAGTTTTATGGAAAGTTTGGTCTCAGTGGACTTAACCATCCTCATCAATAAAACATGAACTCAAACATTTGCATTTCATTGTATATCTTTAATTTTAAATTGAAAATCATAGGTTGAACTATCCATTAAAAAAAATAAAAAAATTAAATGTTTGAATATAATAAATGTTATTATATTTTTTATAATATTATTTTTAGATTATTATTTATGTTTAGTATTATATATAAATAATATATATTTCAAATTAATTTAATATATTATTTTTTTTAAGAAATTTATTTTTTAATATGGGATTATATAAGTTTATTTTTATAATTTATATTAATCTATAATTTTATTTAAAAAATGTGTTTTTCATCCAATATAATAAATATAAAATAGTAATTTTTAATTGAAATTAACTCGTTATAATTATAAGTAATAAAAATGTTTTTTTTTCCCATCAAATATAATAAATTAAAATTTACATATAAAATTGTAAATTTTAATTGAATTAATCCATTATAATTATAAGTTATAAAAATGTTTTTTTTCATCAAATCAAATAAAATAAATATAAAATTGTAAATTTTAATTCAAATTGATCCATTATATTATAATAATTGATTGTTTAAGGTACAAGATGAACTGACAGATGTAACCAACACAGCACAACAATGACATTGACAGATGTAATCAACGACAAAAGGGTAAACTGGCATGATTAATTATTGCTTGCAATTGCCCTTGCCCCAAAAAGTGCAAAACATACCGATAGGTTGTTTTTTAAATTGGACAAGGAACGCATTTGTACATTGGTTTTGGTTTCCATTGTACATTGGTTTTGGTTTCCAAGTGTGAGAGTGAGAACTTAATGGATGTTTTTTAAATTAGAAAAATTCTTAAGATTTTTTAAATTGGACAATGAACCCATTTGTACATTGATTTCCAATTAATGAATATTTTGAAGCACACATCTTTTAAACACACATCACATTTGGAAACAAATGTGAGATCTTAATGGATATTTTGAACACATGAGAAAGTTAAAAGTTCTCTTGAAAGTTCTCTTGGTATAAATATACGTGATTCTTAGTATAAATATACTTCATAAAAATGCAAGGTTTTCTTGTGTATGAAAATCTCATTCAAATGCGTGGGAAGTGCGTGGTCCTCTCCAATTGGACTAATTTTTAATAATTAAGAAATGGGAATCAAACAACCAAAATCATCAATGCTCCGCAATTGGAGAGTCTTTAAGGATTAAAAAATGCTAATCAAATAAACATCATCAAAACAATAGGGAAGACCGATTTTGGACAAATAATTTGCAGGTTCAAGGGGAAGGTTACCTAGTTCATTCATGCATTCTATATTCTTTTCTAGTAGTCTTTTTCTTTCCTACACTAATTCCAATGTTCAACAATGAACATCTGCAATAATCTTTCCTTCTGGCTGAACATAGACTTGGCTTTATATGGGTTCAAGGGATTATCAGTTGTTGTCTCCTCTACCTTTACAATGTAATTCCTCCACTGTCCAACAATGCCATCTACGAGGCAGGAAGTTTCACAGAGGTCGATCAATCCAGCATCACAACTTACTTGCCCAGAAGCAATTTAAAGGAATAAGTTGTGCTTTATGACTGAAAAACAGTGGTTCAGCTTTAGCTTTCCGGTGAGTCTGCAGAACATAGAAAAGAACAAAAGAACAAGAAGACATTTTACAGGAAAGCATAAAAATAAGAAGAGGGGTAGCAACACCATATAAAACCCTTTCATAGAGTACTGAGAACATGTGTTTGAAGGCAAAATCCAGAAAGTGTAACATATCTAGAAATGCCAATGCAAAACATGAGGAAAAAAGTTCTATAGTTTTGGTTTCCAATGAATTGTGAACTTTTGGGGGAAATTATGTACCCCATAAAGAAATTTAGGTATAACTTAGAACAATCTAATTGTAAGAGAAACGTATCTAGCTACTATAGTTTTGGTTTCCAATGAATTGTGAACTTTTGGGGGAAAGTATGTACCCCATAAAGAAATTTAGGTATAACTTAGAACAATCTAATTGTAAAAGAAACGTATCTAGCTACTACCAGATGAAAACCAACATGAAATGATGATTCAAGCATTACAAAGTTAAATCCTAGTTTTCAAAATACATCCTGTATTAACTGCATGTGGGCATCATACTGTTTTTGAAGTTTGGCACTTTAATCAAGTCAAATTCTCTAGATCAAGTGGCTATTAATATCAAGTCAATTTCTGCAAATCAATTGGCTATTAATATTACGTCAATTTGAATGATCTTGTAAATAAAAGTGCATCACTTCGCCACTCAGATTAAGATATAGCAAAGCTTCCACTTGCAAAATAAAGATGTCTCTCAAGTTTCTCAAAACACAACATTTGGCCATGCAAGATTGCCTCCACTGATAAACTGGTGCAACAACTTCATGAAAAGATATATGTGAAATCAACCATGTCAACTGACTTGGGCATGTTACCAAATGGCCAGAAAAATTACATAGAACAGTATGTTCTCCAAACATTCTTATAATAAGATTATATCACATGCCAAGCCAGGTTGAAAATGTAGGTGCTTAATAAGCATGGAATTATGTCTAAGCCCTGTCTTCTAAGTCATGCTAACAACGTGAGTGCCTGATAAACATAAAAAAACATACAGTTATGAACCCCTGGCTTTCCTCAGTCGTGATGAGAACGTGGGTTGGTCCCTGCCACCATGTTTGGGAATACATCAAAATATGGAAAGCATAATTATGAAACCGATAAGTTACAACCTAGACCAAGGCAGATAAAGTCTTGGGATAAGTTACCCTTAGAAATATTTTGCTGCAAGGAGATAATCTTTGCCTGGAAGGAGATATCTCTGTAAGACAGAAAATAAACAAGGAAATGACCCTACATACTGCTCTCTAAGGCATAAACTCTATAAAATTGTTCCATGCAAAAAACTAAGGCTAAAATACAAATCTTCCATACAAAGAACATGCAAGAGAAAAAACTCCTGTATGCAGAGTCCAGACTTATATTTCAAATACTGAATATTACACAATACTGTTCCATGCAAAAGGATATGTATATATTTAATCATTATATATTCACACTCCAATAAAAAAGATGGGGTAACCATACAATAAAACCAATCTTGTCTATGAAAAACGGGATCACCATTACCCATAAGATCTACAGCACCCTGTAGATGTCATGAGAAGTTTCCGGAACAGGGAACTGTGTTGACAACACAGTTATAAAATAAACTTCATGGGCTAGTCACAGAGTCAGCAAAAAAAAAGCAATAACAGAGATATTTCCAAGAATAGATAATAGATTCTAAAATTTTAAAGAAATGTAGTAGATTATCCATATTCTCTCTAAATGATCAGGGTATCAATTTTGAAATAACAACAAATTTCCCATACATGAGTGCTGATTGCTAATTATTGGAAGAGGGATACCTCTGATATTAAGATTCTTTTGACTGTATTCAAGGAGAAGAAACCCAAATTGCCAGCGCTAATAATCCCAAAGGAAAAAAGAAATAGTACAAGATGAAATGGAAAATATTTATTTGATAGATTAGAAGACAAATGTTCTGGCTAAAATATTAATGGGGTAAAGAGGCAAATCACCTCATAATACAACAAAGCACAGTAAGAAAGAACTAACAGGCAAATCGGCTAGGAATATAACATAGAGTGATCTCATATGATTTTCAACGTAAAAGATCTAATAAACAATCATAGCAAAAACCTTCTTTTGGTGGAAAAACATTTCCACCACAAATAAATAAAAACACTCTCCATATACACAATACACACAGGGGTTCTAAATAAATCCTTTGGACCTTGTACAAACGGGAATAATTTACTTTATAACAAATAAATAATTGAAACTCATAGTGGCTTCCTATTCATGGAAGGACCAATATAACAGAAAGCCATCGCCATGATCATACTTTTACATCTCTGACTTTGTTCCAGACAGATGTGAAGACAATTGATGAGAAGCTGCCATGCTGAACAACAACAACAACAACAACATAATATTTAGTAATTAGAAAGATCTATATCTAGAACTATATAGACTGAGCAGCTATTCTAAAGCCCAATTCACTCAACAACAATGGTGCGACTTTTATTTTCAAAACTTTTTTAGGGACAAAACCAATAGATCCATGTAACTATCATCACAAATATAACCTCTACTACTGTGCACTGCAAAAACGGAGGGTGGAAACTGCTATTAGTGAAAATTTCCAATGGATGTTTGGCTTGTTATATCTTGTTGAATTACAAAATGGTGGGACTAGCCTGAATTCAGTATCCTGGATTTGTGGTCCACAGTTTTCTGTTATGAGATTTCCTAGCCCATTAGGATTTGGGAATCATATTCCTTGAGAGCTGATGGATTTTGATTAATTTGAGTGGTAACACTTGCTTTGATACTGCATCAAGAAAAGCATATTTATAGTTTGCAGTTCATTCTCAACCATTTGATTGCATCCTTTGGTGTATCTGTGTCTTTCTATGTTCTCTTCAGTTCCTCTACCTTCTAGTTTCTATATGAATAATATACACATCGGATCTATTAAGCTCAGTGTCAGCTTTGTCTTTTAATTGGTAATGGTTTCAAGAGTAAATCTGATTCTAGGTTTGGATTAATGAGTTTCACTGGTTAATGGATCTTATCGCATTTGACAGCTTTGTCTTTATCTGTATTTTCTATAATTGATCTGAGTAGAACAATGCAATCACATATGTCAGATTAGCTTCGTCCAATCTAAAACCTGTAGGATATAAGTTAATCAAATTTTGGAAGAGTCAACAAAATTTCAGAAAATAGCAGTAGGTCAATGGCATAAAAAGACATCCAACTAATTTAATTCTAAAAACACTAGAGGTTAGAGTCACAGTTATTACCTTGTTTGCCAATTTCGTTTCCTCTCTTGGTATCAACTAAGTGGTTTACAATAAATTAATGAACTTCATAATAATAACTGAGGAAATATTATGTGGATTAATAATTAACTACTTTGTTTTATTTCGTTTAAAGTAGGCATAAGCTAGAAAGCGAACCCACCTCCAAAGGCCCCAAAAGAAGTGCTTCTACCCAGTCCAGAGACTTCTTCTTGCATGATCTGCAATATTCTCTCTTTGTTGACTCATATACAAAATAATAAGATGTACTGTAGGGAAACATACCAATTATAGTGGGTACAAGGCCTGCATATAAAGCTCCTCGACCTTCTTCCTGTGATATTTTCCTTAGAGCGTGCCTGATGCTATGATACACTCCAGGATGCACAGTGAAACGGTCCTGATTTGCAAGATAAGAACGAAATTACCTTTACTGATTCGACTCACAGATTGCCAAAGAAATTCCTGCTTGAGTATGCAATATATCAAAGGGGACACCACACCTCAACCAAGCAAAGCACAAAGGTCCAGATTTTACACCGTGTACACTCAACAGATGGATACAATGTAAAAATTGAGTGCCATGTCACCCCTGCAATAATCAGCAAACAGAGAATGTGACCAACTCTTAAGAATGGGAAATTTTAATCAATTCAATCGATTCTCAGAGGTTTAAAGCAATTATGTGATCATTATAACAGACCTGTACATGTAGATCTCCTTTCCCTAGTTAAATTGCCGTTTGCAAAGATAGCAAGCCCTGAGAAAATGGGCAAGAGGAAACGCTGGAACATTTGAATATCTCCAAACTGGCGATGCCACATCCCATATTTCATGTTCATCTTGCTTTTGAACAGGGTATTGCACAATTTCACACTCTATGCGGTGATGAGTATGCAGGTTGTTTGTGCTCACATTTGAATGGGTTGTTTGTGCTCACATTTGAATCACGGGATATAACACAAGTATAGCTCTCTGAATGCTCCATTCTTGTTTGATGGGTGGATTCTGTAAAGCCATGGGTAGAACAAATCGGTATTGTCTCGTTTTGCTTCTTGGAAGAACTCAACTAAACCCAGACGAACCACATTGCGCTCAACAACATTCGGCTCTAGGAATCCGTTCCTCGCCTGCGTCGAGAGGTCCTTCGAAAAAGTCGTGGATTGCAAGGATTGACATCGCAGAGAATTGAATCTGAAACCTCCTCTGCGTTTGCAGTGAAACACAGAAGAGGACTTGAGCAAGATTGGGACCGATACATTCGAGCAAGTGTTGGGAAGGAAGCAGTTGATGTTGTGGCGAAGCGCTTTGATCGACATTACAGAGCCCTGCTAGTTGAACCGTGTCAATCCGATGGCTGAAACAATTTTAATCGTCTAACAACAAAATCAAGCGCTCACAAATGTAAACGTAATCTTAAAGGAAAGTTGATTTCAGAGACACCTTACGACGTAAAAATGCAAAAGCACATAAAACCTGCACGAGATTATAATGCAAAAACACATAAAACCCGCACAAATGCAAAAACACATAAAACCCGCACTAGATTTAGTCAAAGCTGGAAGTCAATTTACCCACAAAATCCATGCATTATCCCGTTTACCCTGCAATAAAGAATAATGTGCGCGTCAATCCCGGGGAGGTTTAACCTGCAGAGACGTGGTTGAGTGACTCAAAGTTCATTATTACCAATAAATAATAGGAAGATTAGTTAGAGTAGGAGGAAATCATGTGCTGTGGACCTGCAGGAGATGCCTCCATCCAGAACACTCATTTTTATTTTTATTTTTGCGGTGAACGTGTTTCAGACATGCCACAGAATTGCTCCGCGTTGCCCTTAATATATGTCTTCTGGCTTTTTAATGAGACTATTTGCCGGGTTTTAATCAGACTTTGATTCAGATCCAGAATTAATTGCTCTTAATTTCTTGCTTCTGGCTTTAATTCAAACTGTTTGTTCAATCGGGGCAGAATTAAAAGCATGGACAAACGAAAGTATGCTATCTTGGTGGGTTGCAATTATCCACACACCCAATTAGAACTCCATGGATGCATAAATGATGCTTTGAGGTCACAAAGCACGCTCATTGATCGCTTCAGCTTTTCCAGAGAAAACATTCATCTCCTTATCGACACAGACGAGGCATATCCGAAACCCACTGGTGAAAACATTCGTGCGACTCTTCTCGCTATGATTCGCCGTGACAATGCCGGAGACTTGCTTTTCTTTCACTACAGTGGCCACGGCACACTCATTCCGAAGCATAAATCCCTTGGCAATGATGAATGCATAGTCCCATGCGATTTGAAGCTCATCACAGGTTCGTTCGCCCTCCCATCTATCTTTTCCCAATTAATCTGCTCATGCTGCAGTCCTAATTTTTTAATTAAATTTGGTACTCGATTGCTATATATCAGCATATAGGTAGATTTGAGCAGCCCTTTATATATTGAACCTCAGATCGTTTAAAAAACGTATAAATTGTAAAACATAAGATCTGTAAAAATCCCTTTTCGTTTTCCAGATACAAGACTTTTAGAATGCAATTTTCTTCACAGTTTGAATCTATTTATGTTGGAAACATAATTTCTGGAAAAAATTGTGTGCAAAGAAACTGCAATGTTTAATTTGTACAGTGAATATTTCATTTATCTTAAGAGGGCAAGCTTGAAAAACTGTCGTGTTTTATTTTTTGGTCAACACTTCACTCATCTTCATCTTCAAGAACATTTGAATGGTCCCATGATAAAAATATTTAGCCAAAAAATTAGACTTTGGAATTTCTCCACAATTCTCTCCTAATACTTTCTCCAACAAAATACAAAATTTCCATCCTTCTGTAATAGTTCTTTTGTAGGACATCAATATTTATTCCATTTACCTACAATTCATCTACTCCTCGCACTTTGTTTTCTCTGGATACAATCAGATCAGACCATATGATATATATGCATTGATGCAGATGAGGACTTCCGATTGATCGTTAATGAGGTGCCTCTGGGGGCAAATTTCACAATGATTTCTGATTCCTGTTACAGCGGAGGCCTAATTGATAAAGAGAAGGAGAAAATCGGACCTGTTCATGGCACTTATAGATCATTACCAGGCCCAGAAAGGTCTGTTCATGGCACTTATAGATAATTAGCAGGGCCAGAAAGGCCACGCCGGCATTTTTCAAAGGACAAATTCGTACCATTGGACTTGTTATTGGAAATCTTATGAGAAATAACCGACGAGGCCGAAACCCAGTCTGATAAAATTAAAAGCGCTCTATTTCATCTTTTTGGTGAAAGGGCAGATTCCAGAGTTCACGGGCTTGTCAACGCTGGGATTTCTGTACTGGAAGTGCCTATGAAAGGTCGCCACCTAGAATATCATCACGAAGGGCTGCAACAGGGGAAGCAGAGTATACATCCGGATATGGGTATTCTATTTAGTGGATGCCAAACTGACGAGACATCAGCCGATGCCTGCCCTACAGGGGATTATAATAAAGCATATGGAGCATTCAGTAACGCCATTCAGACAATCCTGTAACAACATGGGAAGGCCCCCATTGGCAACAGGGAATTGGCTTTGGGTGCAAGAAAATTGCTTGTGGAACAAGGGTACTCGCAGCATCCATGTCTATACTCCAGTGACATGAATGCCGATGCCCCTTTCCTGCACTAGAAATCCAAGAAGAGACCAACTCTCACAAGATCCACAGTAAGCATATTCATAAATAAGTGTCAGCATTCATACCATAGAAATGAATGTTGTTGACGATGTCATGCGTGATGTTAAAACTATTTGCAATATCAGTTATCTTAAATATACGTTCGGTCATGCTCTGTATCTCAGTTTATTTAATTTAACTTGAGAGTGCGATAAAATTATGGCATATTTGCTCATACTGCTTAGAAATGGGCGGACCAATGCATAAGCATTGGAATTGTTATCCACTAACAGGTTGGATTTCAACCAGCCGTGTGCATGGCGATACTCATTCCAGAGAGGTTTTGATTAGTACAACAAGGTCAAGTTGAATAAATATTCATTCATGATCCTTGTTTCCAACCTGCAGTGTAGGTAGTTTTGAAACTAAAAGTGAGATCTAGTTGAAAAAATCGAAATAGAAATAAACAGAACACGGCTTTCACAGTACACAGTGAATCTAACTTTTATTCATCCCGCTTCAGCTAAACAGAGATACAATTAGTGAAACAGATCCCTCCTAAAACTCTACAGTGTAAACGACCCTGCATTTAGTCAATAACCGACAACCTACACACGGACTACAACAGCACTGCACATGTGCGCTGGATTCATCTGATGTGCTGCCTATTTCTGCCTATTATTACAGAAAGCCCTAAATTGCTAATTAAACTCCCCCAAATATTCAGCTATATTTTCTGCAAGACTGACACCTATTTAATCAAACATTTTTCAGTAAGAGTTAGTACATTAAAGTTTTAAACCTGTTTTGCAAAAGTCGAACTCGATTCTTGGTAATGTCACCCTGCAATAATCAGCAAATAGAGAATGTGACCAACTCTTAAGAATGGGAAATTTTAATCAATTCAATCGATTCTCAGAGGTTTAAAGAAATCGTGTGATCATTATAACAGACCTGTACATGTAGATGTCCTTTCCATGGTTAAATTTCCGTTTGCAAAGATAGCAAGCCCTTAGAAAATGGGCAACATGAAACGCTGGAACATTTGAATAGCTCCGAACTGGCGATGCCACATCCCATATTTCATGTTCATCTTGCTTTTGAACAGGGTATTGCACAATTTCACACTCTATACGGCGATGAGTTTGGGGGTTGTTTGTGCTCATATTTGAATCACAGGATATAACACAAGTATAGCTCTCTGAATGCTCCATTCCTGTTTGATGGGTGGATTCTGTAAATCCATGGGGAGAACAAATTGGTATTGTCTCGCTTTGCTACTTGGAAGAACTCAAATAAACCCAGATGAACCACATTGCGCTCAACAGCATTCGTCTCTAGGAATCCGTTCACCACCTGCGTCGAGAGGTTCTTCGAAAAAGCCGTGGATTGCAAGAATTGACATCGCAGAGAATTGAATCTGAAACCTCTGCGTTTGCCGTGAAACACAGACGAGGACTTGAGCAAGATTGGGACCGATACATTCGAGCAAGTGTTGGGAAGGAAGCAGTTGATGTTGTGGCGAAGCGCTTTGATCGACATTACAGAGCCTGGATAGTTGAACCGTCTCAATCCGGTGGCCGAAACAATTTTAATCGTCTAACAACAAAATCAAGCGCTCACAAATGGACACATAATCTTAAGGGAAAGTTAATTTCATATGGAAACGCCTTACGGCGTAAGAAAGTTAATTTCATATGGAAACGCCTTTTTAGCATAATTAAGATTATTTCAATTTCTGATTATGACATCTGGTCTATGCATAACCTAAAATACATTAGGTTTTGGGGGAGGGAGACCAATCTTCTCTTTTCTGTTAATTTGACATAATGTGAAATCACTAAAATTTACAAAAAATGTCTTCCCTTAAGTGACATTTATGGTGAATCTGTCACATTGGATAAGCCAAATGAATTGCATGACTAAAAATGTTGGTGAGTCGCGCAAAATTAGTTGCAATATTAAAAACTGTATGCAGTAATATTTTACTGGCTTTCCGCAATGAATTTTTGAGAGATATGGCATACACTATGGTTTCATTTGACAAAATAACGTAGAGGGCACTTTCCAAGATAATATTTTCCTTTTACAACAATTTGTTCGATTTTCTTTCAGAAGATCCATAATGTCGAATTTGCATGTAAATGTGAACATTCCCATCAATGCGACACATGATTGATGTTGTTCGAACAAAGCGAGAAATTGAGTCTCACAGTAAATATCTTAAATTTGAAAATTTATTTTCGTTCAAGTTTGAATTCTAGTAATTTTGAACTGCGAAATTTAAGCTTTAATTAGGAAGAGTTTACATTGTTTCCAATAAAATTTAACGTCTTAAGCTTTTCGTATTTGATGGTTAAAGCATTTTTCTTTGATGTCAAAATTTTGATGGTTAAAGTATTTTTCTTTGATGTCAAAATTTGTTTTCTCGACTACATTGGACTATTTCGTATTTTATGTTTGAGGGCGAATGTATTTTTCTTTCTTGTCAAAATATTTGACTTCTGATTTTGTGGTCAGACTAGGGGAATTATCTCATTGATTCAACCGTGTTTTTTAAAATATTGAAAATTATTTGAAATTATGCACCGGCGATAGTGCAATTATTTGAAATTATGAACTTGTGTTAGTGTGAGATTTGTACTTTGAGTTTATTTTAATGCTATGTTGGGCGAGTTTGAGGTTTCTTGTGAACGAAAATCTTGCTGATTTCAAGGTATTTGATTGAATTTAATGCTATATATGTTTTCCAACATTTATAATGTTGGGCGAGTTTGAGTTTTATTGTGAACAAAAATCTTGCTGATTTCAAGGTATTTGATTGACTTTAATGTTATATATGTTTTCCAACATTTATAATGAGAGTTGTGATTTTAAGAAATTTTGTAACAACGCATTAGAAAAACTGTGTAGATTATTTTAGGTAGTGAATTGATTCAAAAATGATTACCTTCGGTGTAAGCAGTTCTGTACAACCCGCAAAAGGCATGAGAAAGTTCGAAATTGGTTCTCGCAGCGCGTATTGACCATTATTTGACAAATAAACGGTGGAAAACAAAAATAGTAGTAGTGATAATTGTAGGCAAGAGCTAAGCAGCCTGCCATAGGACATTAAATCACTAGTTAGTTGCATTTCCCTTTAACTTTATAACACACTCGCGCACATAATGAGATAAATGAAAAATAATGAGGTGTGTTATAAAGTTAAAGGGAATGCACCTAACCAGTCATTTAATGCCCTATGGCAGGCTGGTTAGCTCTTGTCATAATTGTAGGGTGGAAAACAAACAAAAAGTTAAACAATTGTAGACTGATTAAAAAAAAACACTTTCGTTGTAAATATAATACTTGGAATATAAGACAACTAACAATAACACAATAACCTCACTTAAGGTTCTATTATAAAACATATTTCTTAATAAAATTTGAAAAACAAATATGGATAAGTAATGCATATTTCAAATAAGAAGAAAAAAATACAAGCTCATCGTCTATGTGGACAAGCAAGTGGCTCACTCCTGCATGTGCTAAATATAATACTTGGAATGTAAGAAAACCAACAACAAAACAACCTCACTTAAGGTTTTATTATCAAGCATATTTCTTTATAAATTTTGAAAAACAAATATTGATAAATAATACATATTCCAAATAAGAAGAAAAATTTACAAGCTTATCGTCTATGTTCAGTAGGTGGCTCACTTGCATGCCAATAGTTTTGTACGCTCCCATTTGCAAACTTCTAGTAACAATTAACAAACACTGCACATCATGTCATTTCCATTTGCATTGTCATGCTACCCCATCATGTCATCTCCATTTTCAGTGTCGTGGTGCCCAATTATAATGTAAGGCAACTTCTCCAATACTTGTGCAACACTTCTACTTAAATCTTCATCTCCAAAGTAATTTGTGGCCATAACCATTATTTGAAGTTTGAATATGCATATTCTCATGTAAGTGTTGCAGTATCTGTAGCCAATCTGTTGCCAACTGAATTTGGAATTCCATATAAACACTCAATTTCTCTATTCTCTAATTTCTCTATGTATAGAAGTATATTCATATCTTCACCCAATGCAAATGTTGTGACAGAGTCCCCATACACTTTTTCATTACCTACAGTTATCCTCTCGTGCTTTACGATCACTCCTCCAAGTTATGAAATAAATCATGTATATTAGCGGTTTCTTTTAAATTCTCTAATTATGGAGGGTCGAGTTGATATAATAAGTATGGAAATTGATGCAGAACTCTGCACATTGTTAACAATTACACTCGACACCAAATGTTGTCCAACATTTTCTTCTTCACTTTTGTTCGTTTGGGGTGATCAACTGGGAGGATCTTCACTTCTATTCGTTTGGGGTGATCAACTGGGAGGAACGATCCTAAAGCACGAGAAGATAACTTTAGGTAATGAAAATGTGAATGGGACTCTGTTACAATATTCATTCACATTAAGTGAAGATATGATTATACTTCTATACATAGTGAAATTAGACAATAGATATATTGGGTACTCGACTCCAATGATATGGAATTCCAAATTCAGTTGGCAAAATGTGAATGGGGACTCTGTCACAACATTCATTCACATTGAGTGAAGATATGATTATACTTTTATACATAGTGAAATTAGACAATAGAGAAATTGAGTACTCCACTCGAATGATATGGAATTCCAAATTCAGTTGGCGACGGATCCCGCAACACTTGCACATGACTTCAATTTTGAGCCTCAACTGATATTTATTGCGAGAAGTTACTTTGGAGAGGAAGTTGTAAGTGGAACTATTGTACAAGTAGTGGAGGGGTTGTCTCACGACAATGCAAATGGAGATGACATGATGTGCAGTGTTTGTTATCAGAACATGGAAGTTTACAAGAGGGGAGCATGCAAAAATATTGCCATGCAATCATGTTTATCATTCACATTGCATTGGCCAATGGTTTAGGCTTAAAATCATGTCCCACATGCAGGAATGAGCCACTACTCCACATAGAGGATGAACTTGTATTTTTTTCTTTTTATTTAGAATATGTATTCTTTCTCAATATTTGTTTTTCAAATTTGAAAAGAAAATACGTTGATAAACATTGCATTCTCCCATAGTTTAAGCTTAGAGTCATGTCCCACATGCGAGAGTGAGCCACTGCTCCACATGCGGGAGCGAGCCACTGCTCCACATGCGGGAGCGAGCCACTGCTCCACATGCGGGAGTGAGCCACTGCTCCACATAGACGATGAGCTTGTATTTTTTTCTTTTTATTTCGAATTTCTATTTTTATCAATATTTGTTTTTCAAGTTAAAAAAAAAAAAAATAGTTTATTATTAATAGAACATTAAGTGAGGCGATGAGCTTTCTTTTTTTCTTCTTATTTCAAATATGTATTATTTATCAATATTGGTTTTTCCAATTAAAAAATAACCGTGTGAGGTTGTTTTATTGTTGGTTTTCTTACCTTCCAAATATTATATTTAGAAGTAAGGTGTCTTTTTTGAATCCGTTCACTGTGTACAATCATCAAACAGTTGTCCTCCATGGTTGACTTGTCAAACAACTGTCAAGTGTGGTGACAGTTGTACTAAATGAAAAAATGAAAGTCCAAGTGATTTATTCAGTTACATTCTTAACATTCCAAATTATACAATAAGATTAAATTATAAATATAAATCGTAAATCCTATAATAAAATAATCTTCTTATTATTCAAAATTATAAAAAGTTAGTAAAATATAAGTGATGAAAGTTCCTCGTATTTATTTTATTTATTTATATATATAATGGCAATATATGTCTCAATAGTTAATTTTCCTATTGTTTAGTTTAATACATTAATTTAATAATATAGTATTTTTAAATTTTTTAAATCATTTTAAAATATTTTATGTAATTACAATTTGTTCTGTAATTTTAAGTAAATGTGTTGGTGTAATGCAAATATGTAAATAATTTTAAATATTACTTCAATTAAAAAATTTAAAGTGATATTGGAAATGAGCTTAAACATTTAAATATTGGCTTTATTAATAATAAAAAGTGAAAATGATATTAGTAAACATTAAAATAGTTACCCAATTAATAATAAAAAGTTAAATTAATAAAAGTAATAAAATTTAATTTGTTATAGATAATTTATATCGTGTGCAGACAAATATTACAAAAGTGGTTGACACTTGCTACGGTTTCATATCACCAAACTACCTCGATATAGATATTCAATATTTTTAAAAATTTGAGACACTTGGAATGTACATTTAAATATTGGCTCAATTAATAATAAAAAGTCAAATTAATAAAATTCAATTTGTTATAGATAATTTATATCATGTGATAAGCAAGTACTACATAGTAGTTGACACTTGCAACTGATAATAGAGCTCAAAATTATCATTCCAAAAAATCCCACTAAATTTTAACTAAATCAAAGAAAAATATGGTTGAAAAAAAACTAAAAAAATCTCACAATTAATTTAACTTGTAAATAGGATTTGTTACAATTCCATGGGCCAACACCATGGCTTATCAATATAGCATTCCCAAAAACCATAACTTCTTTTACAACCAAAATATTTTATAACAATATGACAACATTTTTAACCATGGAGATTCAACCCCACTTAACAATGGGTATTATTAACTTGTAAATAGGCTTTATTACAATACCATGGGTCAACACCATGGCTTACCAATACAACCTACCCAAAAATATATAAATTATTTCATAATCAAAATACTCTATTAACAATACAATAATTTTCTTAACCATGGATATTCACCCTCACTTTACCATATATATTATTAAAATATAAATAACATATCTTACAATACCATGGCTTATCATGAGATTATTAATTATGGATATTCACCCCCACTTTGTCATTGATATTATGAACATGTGAATAGATTTTGCTACAATACCATGGGCAAATACCATGACTTATCAATAATACATGTCAAAAAATCATAACTTATTTCACATTCAAAATATTTAATAACAATATGAAAAGATACTTAACTACGAATATTTATCCCCACTTTACAATGGATATTATTAATTTGCGAATATAATTGGTTACAATGCCATGAATTATCAATACGACATGCCCAAAAACCATAAGTTATTTCATAATCAAAATATCTTATTTTAATTTAATTTGATAACTTTTTTTCAATCCAATCTACAAGGAAAAATGTTATAGGCACTTGTGAGATACATCTAAACCCTCTATTCTCACAACTACTAAAAATATTTCCATAGAAATTAAATCAAGGTTTTAATAAAATTAAAAAAGAGAATACTTTTATGTATAATGATGTGAACTTTATATAATATAAATAATATTATGAAGAACTAGCATATATCCATCCTAACTAAGGATCCAAGCGATGAGAGCAAGCTAAATGACTAACAATAATAGAGGAAGATATAGCATGATTTTTTTTAAGTTTTTCATTATTGTATTTTCTTTGACATGATTTATCCAAAACAAATGTTTAATATTTTACAACCAATTCAAATTTTTAAATTTAGATACTTTCTTAAACATAATAGAATGGGATCAAATTTAAGAGAGAGAAGAGGGGGATAGTAAAAAGGTTGGAGGGTGAAGAGAGAGAGAGAGAGAGATGAGGAGAGGGAGAGAGAGGGAGAGAGAATAAGAAACAAAGAAAGGAGGGTGATAGAGAAGGAGAGACAGGGAGACAGAAAGAGAGAGAGAGAGAATTAGAGGGGGAGAGAGAGAGAGGAAATAATAAAGGCATAGAGAGATAGACATGGAGAGAAAGAGGGAGTGACAAGGGAGATATGGTGAGAAAATGAGGTAGAGAAGAGAGGAGGGAAGAAAGAGAAGAGGAGATGAGGGGTATAGGGAGATCGTTGAAAGATGTAATTAGGTTTGTTCTTCATAATGACTTGTGTTCTCTTGATTTTGTATATTTGACATAAAAGGAAAAAGGAGAAAAAGAATTATTAAGCATGGGTTTCATGCTCAAGTTAATTAGGTCAAGCATATTCTTCATGCTTTTAAGTATTTTAAAGTCAAAATATTATTTTTCATAAATCAAGAGAGTCATTGTCATGTATATAATATCCTAGTGGCCATTTTGCATCAAAACAGAATATTTATTTTTGTGTTTAAAGTGTCTAAAGAATCCTCCAAGACCAAGTTGGAATATCCTGAAGAACTTACCCTAGGAAGGCCTATTCAACCACATGGAAAGTTATATATAGAAGTGAAATTCATATTCATTTAACACCTTCAATCACTTAGTTCGATCTACAATAGAAAGAAGAAGAAAGGAAGTGTGAAGAGACTAGAAGAGAATAAGAAACCTTAGTGAAGGAAAGAAGACCTAATTCTTAACAATTTCTGCTCACGAGTGAAAAAAGGACAACGGTTTTTGAAGAGTTATAGTGTTGAAAGTTACAGGCTGAGTTGCAAACCTGCAGTTGAGGGCTGAAACAATGATTTGACCAACAAAAGAGAAGTCTGACTTTCATTGACTTTGTTCACTTAATCTTATGTGAAGAAGCATTTCTTGGAAGGATGACTTGGTGCTTGGAGGGAATCTTTTTCTTCGTCTAGAGGTCTTAAAGGTATCATTTTGTCTTCTTTCTATAAGAGGAAGAAAATTCTAACTAGGTTTTCCCCTAGGAGGGGTTTTTCCCTAGGTGAGATCTTACATATTATGTTTTATTGTTATTGTGATCTTCATGCTCTTTATTGTTTGATAGTTTCTTGATGAAAAGAAGACATAAGAAGACAATATAATTAAAAATTATCACAAGTTGTTATCAAAGTAAGAAAATATTTTATTCCTTTTGATTTTCTAATGGACAAAAGGGGAGGAGAGAGAGAGAGGGTGTCACAAAAATGGAGGGAAGAGTGAGAAGGAGAGAGGGAGGGAGAGAGTGAAAGAGTTGGAGGGAAGAGGGAGAGATCGAGTGATGGGGGTAGAGACATAGGGATGTGGGAGAGAAAGGGAGAGAGAGGAAGGAAGAGACGAATCAAAAGAGAGAAGGGGAGAGAGGTGGAGTTTGAGGGGGAGAGAGTGGGAGGGTAGAATAACGACGTAGAGGGAGAAAGGTGGAGAGAGAGAGGGAGTAAGAAGGGAAAGATGGAAAGATTTAGATAGAGAGAGGAGGGAAGAGAGAGAGAAAGAGAGAGAAAGAGGGAGAGAAGGGGAAGAGGGAGAGGGAGAGAAGGGGTAGAGAGAGAGAGGGAGAGGAATAGAAAGACGAAGGGTGAGAGAGATAGATAGACATGGAGATAGAGTGTATATGTTTGGGGGTTGAGATAGAGAAATGGAATAATAATGAGACACATAGATACAAATATAGATATTATATAGTATTGTATAACCAACATAGATCCAACTTATCCTAGGATCTATCAAGTGTTGATATTCGATCCAAATTAACCTTGAGAGATTTGATCCCTCTGAGCACTTCATAGATCAGGGGGTTAAGATGGATCTAAATATCAAGTTTGAGGAAAATGTTCTGCATCTACAAAGTACTTTATTTTTCTTTATAATTATATATATATAATGGAATTTATGATCACAATTAGGCAATTATTCTTAATATTTATTTTATTATATTAATTAATAATATAGTATTTTTTTGAATTTTTAAATAGTTTTCAATTATTTATGTAAATGTAATTTATAATTACATGAGTTAAATCAATTTTATATTTATTGCCTAAAATGTTTGTAGGGTGCAATTTAATTAGTTATTTTCATGATATGAATTATTATGTAAACCAAGAGACAAAAGGTTCAAATCCCCTAGAGTAGCAAAGTCTACGGAGAGGACAGTTGGTACGTCCCAGGTATAGTAGTTCTAGCTAAAATCAACCCCATGTCACTCAAGTAATAGAATGACCGAGTTGCTAATTCCACTAGTGTGTGTGTGTGTGTGTCTATATATGTATGTATCTATTAGTAGTTTCATTTATTTATATAATTGTTGGACTCTCAAATTAATAAAATTATAACGAAAAATAATAATTATATATAAGTTTGGGTTAGTCATTAGATGGGTTTACTAATTCTCCATGTGATGAAGACTATTTAAAGGTATGGGGAATACGATGCAAGAATACGAGCTTAGATTCATCATAGCTCTTTATAAAATCAACCTAGATCCATCTTAACATCGTATCTATCAAGCACCGAGAGGGATCAAATCTCTTGAGGTGAAAACCTCTTTTTTGAGTGCAAAACATGAGGAAAGTTTTGCACTTCGAGAGATTTGATCCGTCTTGGTGCTTGATAGATCCTGTGTTAAGATGGACGTAGGCTGGTTTCAATCATGTGCGGTCATAAAAGAATTGTTGAACATCTAATTATTTTGGTCATTTTAAATATGCTAAATATGTCTAATATTATTTTGTTCAACTTAATTTAAAATTTTCTTAGTTATCTCAGTTTGTTGAGATGAGAGAGACTGTTAGTAACTTGAATGATGAAAAATGATGAAATACAAATTTTGAGTGCAAAGTGTCAATGTGACAATTTTGATAGATATAAAATGTGAATACTAAGGATATAGTCAATTACAAACAATCTTCATTACAATCAATTAGAAACTATTTTATTATACTATTATTATTGTCATACTTATTAGTTTTTCCATTTTCTCATATCGATCATATGAAAAGAATAGTTGGAATCATAGAACATTCAAATATTTTACTCGAGCTACTGTATTAAACAACATACCTTATCTATGTTGCTCTACAATATTAATAGTAGTTTTATCCAAATTCAATCATTGTGACTTATGAAGTGTTAAACCCCAAATAATTTTCAATTGTAAATATTTTCTAACAATATTGAATGATGGAAAATGAGAATAATAAGAATGTACTTATTTTTAAATAGTTTATAGTTTCAAGAAGTAAACATTTGGGGTAAACAAACATTTTATTTAGGATGAAAATTCGAGTATTGTATTTATGGTTGAATAATTTTTATGTGCTTACACTGAGAGAGTGTGTGTATGTTTTGGGCATGAGAAGGAGAGACAATGGGAGATAGAGATATAGATGGGGGGAGGGAAGAGGGAAGAAGGTAGATGCAAAGATAGGGAGGGAGGAAGAGATATAGATATGGAGAGAGAAATGTTAGAGAGAGGGAGAAGGTGAAGAGAGGGAGGGAGGGGAAACGGAGGGAGGTAGAGAGAGAGATAGATAGATATGGAGAGAGAGTGTGTATATTTAGGGGTTGAAATAGAGAGATAAAGAAGGAAATACAATGGGAGATAGAGATGTAGATGGAGGAGTTAGAGATGTGCTTACACTGCAATCAATACACATTATATAATCTAATTACTTTGAAATTAATGTACATAATATATCTTGTTGCATCAAATCAAAAGTCAACATCTGCACTAAAATCAGTGCATCTAGTGCAAGAAATCAAATAGGATTAGAAATCAATGTCTACGCTCAAACCATTGCATTTAATGCAAGCAATGGAATACGAGTACAAATCAAAATCTATGATGAAATCAATGCATCTAGTGTAAGTTGTTCAATATGATTAGAAATCGACATCTACACTGAAATAAATGCATATAGTACAAGCGATAAAAAGGATTAGAAATCAATATCTACACCGAAACTAATGAATCATGTGCGAGCAATCAATTATGAGTATAAATAAACATCCACATTGAAATCAATGCATCTAGTGTAAGGTATTAAATAGAATTATGATGAGACATTGAGGACTGGGATGATGCCCCTAGTATTTTATAGGGGCAAGTGCATCAAACATAACAATAGGCGCGCATAATTATTTGGCTTTTGAAAAGGGTCTTTTGTTGATCGATATATAATTATTGTTGAAACCCCAATAGCTTCTGGTGTTCGAATTGTGGATATATTAGAGTACATTATTGCTATGTTTAAACGTTTTGCTCACATCCACATCATAGAGTTCATGGCAAAAAAAGAACCAAGGCATTAGATGATGTTCACATGAGAATTGCGCAGCTCAGATTGGAAATCAGTGTCCCCTGGTTCAAAAGTGAAGCACCACCAGCTTGATGTGTGCATAATATCTTGAAATATTGAGAACTTTTTCTTTTCTAGTGTCACTTTGACGTAGATGAGAATAATTTATAAGATAAGCGAAATAGTTTATTTAAGAATGTTAATCTATCCGTACAATATATATATATATTTTAGTTAATCTACCCGTAAGATAAGCGACACAGTTTATTTAAGAATGTTAATCTACCCGTACAGTTTAGTTTGTTTGAAATTGTCTGATCATCTTCGAATTCGAATTGGACACAGGTTAATTGGGTTCTATTCGTATTGCTCAGTGTTATCTTAAATATCTCTACAATTAAATCATACATATCTGTGTGCCAAAAGCCGGAGAATGTAAGTTAGACGAACTGACAATCACAGAAATTAAGTGGCGATAATCGCTCATCGATATAGAATAGCCAAAATTAGGAATAATCCAGAATCGCGTTCAATACAGAGATAATACCCAGGGGCAAAGAACAGTAGGATTCCACTTGAAGTACCCAGGGGCAAAGAACAGAAGGATTCCACTTGAAGTCCAGTGAGGTAGAAAATTCAAAGGAAACCAAAACTTGGAACTCTGATTCTGTTAAATATATCCCATTCAATATTGACTGCTAGAGTGGATTCAAAGCTTTTATCGTTTATGCCAGGTCTGTGCTAGGATATCTGTTCTTGACATCCACTTCATATAATGTTTGATGATATGATAAGCTGATCTTTAAGTTTCAATGTTTCAGACATTGAAATTCTTGGTGAGAACAGTATACTTTATACCGAATTCGCTACAACCATATTAATAATGGGTGTTAACTAGCAATAAATGAAAATTTTGGAAAGGTGTTATTTTTGATTTAGCATATTTAACTATAAGAATTCATGTTTTACGTTTTGTTATCATGTTAGCTTTACAGTTAGACAATAAAATGATTGGGGAAGGTTGTCCTGGGGAAGGTTGTCTTTTTGGATGAGTCATAGTAAACATTTAAGCTTTTGGAAATTCCTTATTTCAATCATGTGTTTTCGGAGGACCTGTGACATAAACTCCATGTTTATTAAAATGAAGATTATTTCAATTTCTGTTTATGACATCTGGTCTATCCCTAAGACCAATCTTCTCTTTCCTATTAATTTGACATAATGTGAAATCACTAAATTTACCAAAAATGTCTTCCCTTAAATGACATTTATGGTGCGTCTATCAAATGAAATGCATGATGAAAAATGTTGGTGGGTCGCGCAAAATTAGTTGCAATATTAAAAATCTTGTATGCAGGAATATTGGCTCTCTGCAATGAATTTTTGAGAGAAATGGCATTCACTATAGTTTCATTTGACAAAATAATGCAGAGGGCAATTTCCAAGATAATATTTTCCTTTTACAACAGTTTGTTCGATTTTCTTTCAGAAGATCCATAATGTTGAATCTGCATGTAAATGTGAACATTCCCAGCAATGCGACACATGATTGATGTTGTTCGAACAAAGCGATAAATTGAGTTTCACAGCGAATATCTTAAATTTGAAAATTTTATTTTCGTTCAAGTTTGAATTCTAGTAATTTTGAACTGCGAAATTTAAGCTTTAATTAGGAAGATCGTGCATTGTTTCCATTTAATAATTTGTATTTGATGGTTAAAGTATTTTTCTTTGATGTCAAAATTTGATGGTTAAAGTATTTTTCTTTGATGTCAAAATTTGTTTGACGGCTAAAGTATTTTTCGTTCTTGTCAGAATATTTGACTTCTTATTTTGTGGTCAGACTAGGGGAATTATCTCGTTGATTCAACGATATTTTTTAAAATGTTGAAAATTATTTGAAATTATGCACTGGCGTTAGTGCAATTATTCGAAATTATGAACTTATGAAATTAAAGGCAGAGACAACTGCGATAAAATGACGTTATCAAATTTTGGTGGGACGAGTTCCATGGCCGATTCTGTATCACATGCCGGCACCGCTCAGATATCGTGAATCCGTTATTAAAGTCACCCAATGCCACTCTTACTCGTGTTTTACTAAGTTGCAGGTAAAACAACTCGTATTCATATTTATTTCCTAAGTTTGAGATTTTTCTCTTTGACGGGACGAATTTCATGGCCGATTTGTATCACATGCAGGCACCACTCATATATCGTGAATACGTCTTTGAAGTAACCTATGTCGTTGGAAGCTCCAATTAATAATAGTTTCAGATAAAGATTGACTTTGTGTTGATAGGCATTTGGTTATTTATTTTGATAACATATTGGAAACTTTTTTATTCATAGATGGATAAAGCTATGGATTACGTGTATGTATAAAAAACAATATATACACTTAGTCCATAGCTTATCTTTCTAATCAAAACATAGTGTTGGATAATTTTTTTTCCAAAATATTATCAAAATAAATAACCAAACTACCAACAAAAACTATAATAATGTCCAAAGTCAATCATTATCTGTTATTCATGGGAGCTTCCAACGGCATTGGGTGACTTTAAGGACGGATTAACGATATCTGAGTGGTGGCTGCATGTGATACAGAATCGGCCATGAAACTCGTCCCATCAAAGAGAAAAATCTGAAATTTAGGAAATAAATAAAAATACGAGTTGTTTTACCTGTAACTTAATAAAACTTTAGTAATACTATGAAACTATTATTCATTGTTCCAGCAGCATTGGGTGACTTTAAAGACGGATTCACGATATCTGAGTGGTGCCTTCTTGTGATACAGAATCTGCCATGGAACTCGTCCCATCAAAATTTGACAACGTCATTGTATCGCAGTTGTCTCCGCCTGAAAAAATCGATCCAAACACTCGTGAGTACATAAGTTTAACCCTTCCTTCTCCACCCAAAGAAATTGCTTTCTAACTCAAAAATGCTCCAAAGAAGATCAAATTACAAATCTCGCACTAATGACTGAAACATTAATGCTTGATATTTTGGATGTATGTTATAATTTCAAACAATAATACTAGTTGATTTTTTTGGTTGTTTTTCGGGCTACTTAGCTATTATCTATACTGTTGATATAATTTTAACTTTTATACCAAATGAAACTACGATATGTAATTGAGTAGTCAGAATAGTTCTTAATATTTACTTGTTGTTAAAACTCTTAAGTGTAAAGCCAAATTCACGGAGGATTCCAGATCAGATATTTCTAGATCCCTAGGATTCTAGATCTTTCTACACCACTATTAGTTTCTAGAATCACATGCAGGATTCTAGAACCTCTTACAACCCCAGTGGTTTTTAGAACATTTCAGATCTCCATCTGAACCACACACAGAGAGAATTTTAGATCCTTTTTTTGCCTCTATAAATTTGTAATTTCTCTGGCCAAGGGAAGCAAGCCAAGGCCCAAGCCTATAATGTAATGCAAATTGATTTCTGTTTTTGAGTGATTGTTTCATCTATTCCACTATTTCTGATTAAGTAATCTTGTTGTTTCTCGATTTGTCTATATCTCTCAGTATAAATCCGTTGTGTGTTATGTATGGTCAGGTCTAACAACTTGTATCAGGGCATGGTTTGAATATCCATGGTGCAAGCCCCTTAGTGCCATCACCTTGCTCTGACAGCATTCGTTAAAACATTGGTTGTTACTCCTGGATCTGTTGAAGGATATCTCCAGATGAGGAACTCTGGAACTAAATCCGTTGTGTGTTATGTATGGTCAGGTCTAACAACTTGTATCAGGGCATGGTTTGAATATCCATGGTGCAAGCCCCATAGTGCCATCACCTTGCTCTGACAGCATTCGTTAAAACATTGGTTGTTACTCCTGGATCTGTTGAAGGATATCTCCAGATGAGGAACTCTGGAACTAAACGCAGCTTTTGTAAGAAAAACAAGGTGGTGGATTTATGTTGAAAGGTGTTGCTGGAGTTTGAAAAAGTGGAGATCCATGGAGATTGGAGTTGAAACGTGGTGTTCCTAAGTTTTTTTTTACATGTAGTTTGCAACTATACGTGAAGTTTTTTCTCAAACCAACATATGTATGTGTGAAAAGTGAAAAGGTTAAAACATTATATATGTTTTTATATTTATTATAAAACATTGTATATTATATATTGGAATTTCAAAAAGTAATTTTAAGTTTTTTTTTACATGTAGTTTGCAACTATACGTGAAGTTTTTTCTCAAACCAACATATGTATGTGTGAAAAGTGAAAAGGTTAAAACATTATATATGTTTTTATATTTATTATAAAACATATATATTATATATTGGAATTTTCAAAAGTATATTTTAAAAAGGAGCGGGAATTTTTTTGAAAATGGTATTTTAAAAGGAGGAAGGTCATTACTAGTAAATTTTAAAGACTAATAATTAAAGTTTTATTTTTAAGTGGAGTTTTTTGTGTTTTGGGGCGTGAATTTGATTGAAAATGTAGATAACACTTACAGATATGGAGAAGTTAAGCTGGACTAATTTTGCCCTATGGAAATCATAGATGGAGGATATATTGATTTTAAAGGATCCGTATTTACCGATTGAGGGGATAACAAAGAAACCTTCATCGATGACAAATGAAGAGTGGAATAAGCTAGATAGAAAGGCAATTGCAACAATCTGCCAATATTGAGCAAAGAATGTTTATTTCAATGTCTCTAGAGAAAAAATGGCAGAAGGATTATGAAAGAAGCTCCATGATCTATATGAGAAGAACACAACATCAAACAAAGTGTCCTTGATGAAGAAGATTTATAATCTCAAAATGATGGAGGGTGCTTCAGTTTCTGAGCACTTGAATGCATTTAATATTATTATTAATCAGTTTGCCTTTGTTAAAATCATTTTAGATGATCAAATTATAGCTATTTTGGTAATGTGTTCTATGCCAGACAACTAAGAAAATTTAATTGTAGCTATGAGAACTTCAACAACTACAAGGACCTGAAGTTTGATGATGTCAGCAGCAATTTAATGAATGAGGAGCTGCGACGCAAGTCAATTGCAGAAAACCATGGAGGAGAGGCTCTAGCTCTAGCTGATAGTGGTAGGAGAATGGATCGAGGTTGGCAAGGGCGATCAAGATCGAGAGGTAGATCAAAATCAAGGAGAGGAAGGATCATCTGCTTTCATTGTGGCAAACCCGGCACATGAAGAAAGAATGTTGATTCTAGAAGAAAGGACAAAAGGATCAAAGACCATCTAGTGCAAATTACAAGTCATCCAGCACAAATGAAGGTGAGACTACTGTTGTAGCCATAGATGGTGATGTGTTGTCTACTGTTTCAGTAGAGGATGCATGTGTGTATACATCTAGTAGTGGCTTTGATTGGATCCTTGACTCTGGGGCATCTCACCATGTAACCGCATGCAAAGATAGTTTTGTTTCATATAATCCCGGTGATTATGGTAGAGTGCATTTGGGGAATAATTATTTTTGTAGTATTGTTGGAGTGGGAGGTGTCCAGATCAAGATGAAAGATGGACAAGATATATTGTTGAAACAGGTCAGACATGTACTAGAAATGCACACTTTAATCTCTATGGGACGACTGGATGATGAAGGCTATTCGAAAAGCTTTGGAAAAGGAGGCTGGAAAATTAGCAAAGGTGCATTGGTCGTGGCCAAAGGACCCAAGACAAGAACATTATACACATTGAAGACACTGATATGAAAATCAGATTTGGCTGCTGTCACAAAAGAAGGAAATTCAACAGATCTATGGCATAAGCGCTTGTGTCACATGACCGAGAAGGGCTGAAAAATCCTTGTTGATAAAAATTTATTGCCAGGTTTCAAATCCTATAATCTTGATCTTTGTGAGCATTGTATATATGGGAGACAAATAAGGGTTTCTTTCCTTAGAGGTGGCCATCACAGAAAGAAAAATGTGTTAGAATTGGTACACTTAGATTTGTTTGGGCCTGTTAACATCAAATCATTAGGAGGAGCATCATTCAAAGTGAGGTGTTTGGAATAATTCAAAAATTCCATGTTACTGTTGAAAGAGAGACTAACAAATTGCTGAAGTGTTTAAGAACAGATAATGGTGGAGAATATTGTTCAAATGCATTTAAGGAATATTCTAACAGGTTTGGCATAAAGCATGAGAAGACTGTGCCTGGTACTCCTCAACAAAATGGTGTAGGAGAAAGGATGAATCACAACATTATGGAAAAGGTACAGAGTATGTTGTCCAATTTTGGTTTGGAGAAGAATTTTTGGGCTGAAGTAGTCAGGAACGCTTGCTACCTCATAAATAGATCTCCAACTACATCCTTGGATTGCGGTATCCCTGAAGAAGTTTGGACTCGTAATAATTTGAATTATTCTCACTTGAAAATCTTTGGATGTGAAGCATTCGTACATATTCCCAAAGAAAATAGAACTAAGCTAGATGATAAATCTATGAAATGCATTTTTTTGGGATATACGGATGAAGATCTTGGTTATCGTCTACGGGATCCAGTCAAACATAAAATTATTAGAAGCAGGAATGTTATATTTAATGAGTCAGAAATGTTCAAGAGGATGGTAGGTGAGTTGGAGGTCAAGAAGTTTATTGACAAGTTTGAAGAGAAACAAGAAAACATACCACCAGTACAAGAAAATGAACAGCAAATTCACGAGCATGAAGAACAACAAGTGGAAAATAATGAACAACAAGAAGAAGGAATCTTGCAGGAACCTTTACAGGAGATTCAACCTGACAATAAACCACCATAGTTGGTTCGTAGATCTTCTAGGCTTCATAAGCCTTCACAAAGGTATCCTCCTTCAAACTATATTTTGTTGACTCATGAAGGTGAACCTAATTGTTTTCAAGAAACTTGCAAAGTCGAGCACAGTAAAGAATGGAAGAAAGCAATGGAAGAAATGAACTCTTTGCATGAAAATAAAATTTGGGAGTTGGTAAACCTCCCAAAAGGTAGAAAGGCTCTACAAAACAAATGGATGTATAGGATTAAGCATGAAGGTGACGAAAATAAGGAGAGGTATAAAGCAAGACTGGTGGTGAAAGGTTTTTCCCAAAAAGAAGGTATTGACTTCACTAAAAAATTTTCACCTGTTGTTAAAATGTCATTCATTAGAGTCATTCTTAGTCTAGTTGCTGCTTTAGACCTAGAATGTGAACAGGTAGATGTAAAAACTGCTTTCCTTCATGGTGATTTGGAGGAAGAAATTTATATGGAGCAGCCAAAAGGCTTCATAGAAAAAGGCAAAGAAGGCCTTGTTTGTAGGTTGAAGAAGAGTCTCTATGGGTTGAAACATGCACCTCGACAATGGTACAATAAATTTGATTCATTCATGTTGCGACATGGTTTTGAGAGGTTGGAAGCTGACCATTGTGTCTATATCAAGAGGTATGATCAAGGAAAGTATATCATATTGTTATATGTGGATGACATGTTGATTGTTGGGCGTGATAAGAATAAGATCAATAGGTTGAAGAAAGATTTGGGTAGCAAATTTGCAATGAAGGATTTGGGACCAACACAAAAAATATTGGGCATGCGGATTATGTGTGACAACAAAAACAAAAGGTTGTGGCTGTCACAAGAAAAATATATCAAGAAGGTGCTTGATAGGTTTAATATGAAGGATGCTGGTACACCCCTTACAGCCACTTTAAGCTGAGTACTGAATTATGTCCTAGTAATGATAAAGAGAAAGAAGAGATGAGCAAAATTCCTTATGCTTCAGCAGTTGGTAGCTTAATGTATGCCATGGTATGCATGCAACCAGACATTGCATATTCAGTGGGAGTAGTGAGGAGGTTCCTTACCAATCGAGGCAAACAACATTGGCAAGCAGTAAAATGGATTTTAAGGTGTCTCAAGGGTACTAGTCATTATTGTTTATGTTTTGGTCAGGATGAGACTATGCTTGAAGGATTTACAGATGCAGATATGGCTGGAGATATGGATACCAGAAAGTCCACTACAGGTTATTTGTATACAGTTGCAGGTGCAACAATATCTTGGGTGTCAAGGCTACAAAGAATAGTAGCCCTCTCTACAACAAAAGCAAAGTACATAGCTGCAACAGAAGATTGTAAAGAGATGTTGTGGATGCAACGATTCCTAGGAGAGATGGGAATAAAGTAGGACAAGTATGTGTTATATTGTGATAGTCAGAGTGCCATTCACTTGGTGAAAACCCTAGCATCTCATTCAAAAACCAAGCACATTGACTTAAGGTACCATTGGATTCGGCATGTGTTGGAGGAATAAAAGTTATCCTTGGAAAAGATCCATACAGATAGGAACCCTGCTGATATGCTCACTAAGATTCTACCATGAAATAAGCATGAGTTATGTAGAGGCATGGTAGGACTTGGTGTGACTTGATGACCCTTATTTGGCTTCAAGTGGGAGAATTTTAAGTGTGAAGCCAAATTCATGGAGGATTCTAGATTAGATCTTTCTAGATCTCTATGATTCTAGATCTTTCTACACCTCCATTAGTTTCTAGAATCACATGCAAGATTCTAGAACCTCCTACACCGCTAGTGGTTTCTAGATCATTTCAAATCTCCATCCGAACCACACACAGGATTCTACATCCTTCTTCTGCCTCTATAAATTTGTAATTTCTCTGGCCAAGGGAAGCAAGCCAAGGCCCAAGCCTGTAATGTAATGCAAAGTGATTACTGTTCTCCAGTGATTGTTTTATCTATTCCACTATTTCTGATTAAGTAATCTTGCTGCTTCTCCATTTGTCTGTCTCTCAGTATAAATCCGTTGTGTGTTATGTATGCTCTGGTCTAACAAAAACCACTTAAAGATCAAATTTATATTCATATTATATATTATATTGTGATTAAAAAAGTACAAGGTGTTTTATTTAAAGCAAATCTAACTTGAAAGGAACCTGTGCCACGACCCAAAAAAGAGTTACTGTTTAGTTGAATTAATTTTTTAATTTTAATTTTTTGAATATTTTATTTTAATGATAAAGAGGTTAAATAGATATTATGTCTAAATGGTTTTAGACTAGACATATTTGTTCCTTAACGTTTTGTTGTCATTTTTCACCAGATTTTTTTTCAAACCAATAATCTTTACACTACAGAATGTTTTAAATAAATTTGTAAATTTTAAAACTATTTCAAGAGACAAATGAAAAAATGGAAATCAAGTGATTATATTGTTTATGTTTGTAATATTTCAAATTATACAGTAAAATTAAATTCAACTTGAAATTACAAATATTATAAATAAATGAAAAAATATGGAAATCAAGTGATTATATTGATTTATGTTCATAACATTTGAAATTATATAGTAAATTAAATTCAACTTGAACCAGGTTTCCGCACCCTAGGGATATCTTGATGAAGCCTAGACAGTTCGCGAAACAGTCCTTCGCGCTAGACTACTTTCGCACAATTGCCTTCTCTATGCAACTACCTTCGCGTCGTTTGGATGGCAAGCGCGACTCGTCTTTACCCTCTATAGTACTTAGTAGTATTATAGATCTTGAGTTAAATTAATTGGGCCCAATGTTTTCCTTTACCATTCAACATAAATAGACAAGCGCGTAAACGTAAACCTTAAAGAGATGCATAAATCATAACAGAAGAATAACCACATAAATCTATGAGCAGATGCACAATATTTCAGAAGCACTTATCTTTCATTAATCTTCTGTTCCAATACAATCCAATTCCATGCTACGCACTCAGCTGCCAGGTTCCGCGCACATAGCCGCAGACTCTACTAGGCCTCTGTGCACACATCTACAGAGCTTCTTCTACAACTACAACCTTCAACTTGGACTTAAAGACTCAGAGCAATTATCATTTTCAGAAACCCATATACTTCCAGATCTGAACAAAACCTGCTAAAAAACTAACCTCTGCACCTAGAACCTTGCTCTATTTATACATTCCCATGGTGTGCGGACCATGGGCAGGCCCACTCTCTTTCTATTATCTTGCATTATTTTCTTGTCGACAACCCTTTGACTTGACTTATTGTATTTCGTGCTTTGCGCACCTTGCGGAGCCTTTATAATACCCTTACCCAAAAATGTGGGCTTTAAGCCCCAAAACCGTTATGTGGGGTATCCTTTGCCCAACAGGGCCCCAACACAATCATCGTGACTTGTCCTAAGTCACTTGGCTGGTGTGGTGATCTTTGTGCAAAGTTCATCCAAAAATCTTCATGCTTTGCTTACGTCTGCAACACATTCTTCTACTATTTGTTGTACTCGTTGTGTGCGTATCTCCAATGTTTCATTGTCTGATGCAAGTCCTTGCCTGAGTGCATATACACCTTGCATGTGTGCTAGCTTTCCCTCGATCTTGGCAGTGAATGTGAATGCTTCCTCTAGCCAAGGCTAGATATGTTCTTTAAGCACTGCTTATTTTTGACGTGCGGCATCCACCTGGGCCTTTAAGGCCTGGGATTTCCTCATCTTGTCCAGACACTAAGTAAGGGCAACCGTCTCCGTAGTCCCCCAGATATTGTCGTAAGCCTGCTGCAACTCTTGCGCTTATGTCTGTTATGAAACTAGTTCACAACAAGATAGAAAAACTAGTTGAATGCCTTAGAATTCAGCCTCTTCAAGGGGGAACCTCCTTTACATTACACAAATGAACAATTCTTATATGATACAAATGACAAGACCTCCTTTCTATACATAGGATTTTAAGCGGTCATAATATAATTAGAGCTGACATAACAATAATAATGGAAGGGCACAATAATAACAATATGGGGACTACATGGGCACAACAATATAATAAGGAGGTTGTACTAATAACAATAAGGGGTTACACTAGTAGTATAGGGACCTAACATGCTCCTCTCCTTCAAAAAGTGTTTTCCTCAATGCTTGAGTAGTTCTTGATGCTTTGTACAAAATTCTTGTCCTCCCACGTGGAATCTTCAGTGGGTAAGTTCTTCCACTTTATGAGATACTCTGAAATTGATCGATTTTGTAGCTGTCGCGTTCTTGTTTCTGTGAATGCTCTAGGTTCCAATATGATTTTTCCTTTCTCTTCAAGTTCTGTCAATATTGTTTGAATTGGGATCTTTTATAACTTTCGAATGAGTGGCCATACTTCTTCGTCCTTCTTCCATTCATCCCTTGCCTCGTTTATCCAATCTGGTTGGATGATAGAAATACCACAAAAAAATGCTTCCACATCCTCATCCTTTCTTGAGAGTGCATCTACAACAAAATTTTGGTTCTCTTTTATATAGATGATGTGAAAGTCATAACCCAACATATTTGTGACCATTTTTCTATTCTTCTAAAGATAATAGTTGTTCTAGAAAGTATTTAAGGCTATCATGATCCATTTTTACCTTGAAGTGTCTTCCCATTCAGTAAGGTCGCCATTTCTTAAGTGCATGCAGTATTGCCAATATTTCCTTCCCATAAATAGCTTGCTTGAGATGTAGCAGTAAAAATACCCAATCACCTACATTAAAGAATTTTTCACTACAATGTTGATTTAGCTGTTTCATTTGATTTTGCACCAAAGTGGTGTTATCCTTTAAAAGTTGGAGAACTTGTTGTTGATGCTCAACGTGATCTTTCACTGCTTGAAACTTTTTCTTCTTGATATGTCCTTCTATCTTGAGAGTTTGAGTGATAATTTCTTCCAATTCTTTACAAGATATGGTTGAATTCATTTCTTGATGCTCGATGTGATCTTTCACTTCTTGAACATTTTTTTTCCTGATATGTCCTTCTATTTGGGTAGCTTGAGGAGTGGTAATTCCGATCAATGCATTACAAGAGATGGGTGGATTCATATCTTCTTTCTTGATGTGTTATTTCACTTCTTGAACCTGTTTCTTCTTAATATGTCCTTCTTTCTTGAGAGTTTGATGAGTGGTAATTCTTTCCAATGCTTTACAAGATATGGTCAGATTCATTTCTTCTTTCTCTACGGTTGGGTCCTCATGTATATCCTCTTATTTTGATGTTTCTTGATCCTTTTATTCCTCCTCTTCATACTCTATGTAAAATAATTTCTTCTCAGCACACTTATGACCTTTAGTGCATTTGCTATCGCAATTGTAACAAAGTCCTTTTTCTCTTTTTTCTTCTAATTGTTGTGGTGTAACCCTTGTAGGTTTTGGAAGGCTAGGAGAAACAAAATTCCATCTTTATAGTTATGAGGGGTAGAATTCATTGTTTCCATAATTTTGCTTTCCACTTTGTAACAATGCCCTTTTTCTCTTTTTTCTTCCAATTGTTGTGGTGTTGCTCTAAAGAAGGTGTTGCACTTTGTATTCTCATAATGTGCTATAATTTCGTCCGTGAAAATTGACCAGGTAACAAGTTGTTTATGAGAACAAAGCCCTTTATACCATAAAATTGATCTTGTTCTAAATATTAAGATGCAATACACACCTTTTGTAATAGTGGTACCACATGTAGGTCAAAATATTTATCCATATGTAGTATCCAATTTACCGGATCCTTGCCATCAAACTTCCTCATCTCACTTTTTCCTGATTTTAGGAGCTTGATCTTGAAATGACTGTAACTCTGTACTTTCAAATCTTTAAGTTTTGAAATTACGACCTGCAGTAGCCCTCTGTGTCGTCTTTCCAGTGCCACCAGTCTGATCAAATTTAGATTCTCCAAGAAATAGTTATGCATAATCTCCCAAGATGACCTGATTATATACCTTTTCAAAAGAACAAACTTGTATGAAGTGCCACGTGTCATTGTGTTTACCTTCGGATCTAAAAAATATATATAGGAAACTACAATCCATCCTCTTTCTGCAACTTCTTACGAAATTTTAATCTAATGCTCAAAACAAAAGTTATGAAGATTTTTCCCAGGTCACCTGTTTGGAATGTAATTTGGGAGTTTAACAAAAAGGCCAACTTCCTCATATCATATCTCCGCAAATATAGCGCAAAAATCTCTAAAATTTAGACTCGCATTTCAGAACGATTTCGACCCAAGTGTGTTTTTGTTTGTAGCATCTGAAACATCGTAGAAAAAAAAGTTATAGTGCAAATTCCATGATGACATTTTTGGAGCAGTGAAACCCTAGAATCCAAAGTTTTGATACCAAATGTTATGAAACTAGCTCAGAAAAAGATAGAAAAGATAGTTAAACACCTTAGAATTAAGCCTATTCAAGGGGGCAACCTCCTTTACATTACACAAATGAAAAATTCTTGGATGATGCAAATGACAAGACCTCCTTTCTATATATAAGATTCTAAGGGGTCATAATATAATCAGAGCCGACATAACAATAATAATGTAAGGGCACAATAATAACAATATGTGGAATACATGGACACAACAATATAATAAGGGGGTTGTACTAATAACTATAAGGGGTTACACTAGTAGTATAGGGACCTAACACTGTCTCTAGCCATTTGAACGTTGGGTCTTCCTATAGTGAAGTGAGAGTGATGAGTGACTGATCAAGCAAACCAGTGCAATCCTGTATGGCACGCACTCTTACTTCCAACCCTTCTTGAATCGCATGGCATCACTATTCTCTGACCTCCAGCAGTGTAGTGGGTTGCACCTTCAGCCTCAGCTCCGCGATCTACAAGTTGAGGTCCAACTGGATCCTCGTTGCTTCATCCTTCGCCTCGTGAAACCCAATGGCCAATTTGTGGATTCGTAAGCCTACTGGTAAGTTCACTGCAATCTCGAGCTCGGGGACGTGAGTACATGTTTCCTCAATGATTTGCTCCAACTACCGAGTATGTGCTACTGCTTCATCACATTGGAGGCTCAGCTACTCGATGTTGATTCACTATTCGCTGAGCAGCTATACTGCACGTCCTTCCCTAGCGCGGAGCTCTGTTGTCGCTCCATCTTGTTGTTGGTATAATATTTTTGCTGGGGGGCCAGCCAAGTTTAAGCCGAGTACCTTGAGTCATCCTACCACGGCTTTGTCCTCCGCGTTGTCTGCTATTAGTTCTCCTTCCAGCAACACGACACTATTAGCCATTTTGGCCCGCAGTAACTGCTCAGTTGTTGATGTACCCATAGCCCCGTAGGCGGCAACCATTACATATTGTGGAGGTCGCACCTGAAGTTCTTGAAGTTGCATTGTGAGTGCTCCCAACACAATATGTTTCTCTGTCATTGCCTCCTGGAGCGCCTCCTAGTTACTTTGCAAATTGTATCGCCGATGTTGAATAGGTCACCCTCGGTCATTGTGATAGGCTCCCCATCCAGCTTCGACTCCTTGGTCTTCTTCTGTGGCCCTGTTTGTTCTGTCGCACGCAACTGTTTTAAGTGTGTAGACGTGGTGCTTGGGTCCGCACCTTACGATGTATTATCTATCCCGGGTCTTGTGGTCACGTTTGGGCCTCTGTCTTCTTCTGTCATAGCGGCACCTCCTCCTGCTTCCTTTTCTATGGCGGCCTTTGCTACCTCTCAGGATGCCCATACTTCTTCAACTCGTTATTCATTCCGCTTCTGTTGTTCTAGAAAGTTTGCAGCAGCCTTCTGTCTTTGAATCTCCATCTCATTGCGCACCACCACATCTAGCGCGTGCCATTCTTATGGCCATGTGTTGAGCACCATGAAGACAACATCATCTATTTTGATGAATGGGAGCGTGGTCCATTTTTGCTCTTGATCCTTTTGTGCCATGATACACACATGGTGCATATCCACTTTAAAATCTGCAAAACTTTTCACATTGTCGTATACCGAGGCAGATAGGTGCAGTTGTTTGTTAATCCACAGTCATATTCTTGCCTCCATCAGTATCCAGAAGATCCTGGGTTCTCAGATTCTTGTAACATCGTTTATCTCCCATAGCGACACTTATTTTTTTGCCTCTATACAATCTTGGTCAAGGGGAGGAAACTGACTATCCTTAGGTAGTTCACCTGTGACCAATAGGATAGATAAGAGCAACCACACGTAGTGGAGGGTCTTACCCTGGTCTTGGGCCTCCTTGTAGTTTGTCAAGAACTCGTCGTAGAGGAACTGTGCCCAATTGAACCATACCCCTTCTACGCATTGCTCGACCAGTGTGATAACAGTTGTTGGTAGCTCATTGCCTCGACATTTTCTCATCATCTTTCCTGCCAACAACTAGGTAGCAGTGCAGACCCCTTTATGCTGAATACTAGTAATAACATACCCCCGCTTCTTTTTCTCCAACTTATATTTCTTTTTCATGGCCTTTGCAATCGTCAAGTCACCACTTGTGCTAGCTATTTCCACAGCATCCCTTCCTACACAAGGAACCGAGAAATCCTATGAATGAGCTCTTCCATTATGGGAATGAGATCTTCCAGCCATAAGTACCCATCGTGCACCAGGAAGAGCAATTGCCTGATGACAAATATCATGATTGGGACCCGATGAAATTGTAGAATTGATAGGAGGTGGAGTAGCCTGGCCTCCTCCACCCAACACAGCCACGTCTGTGGCTGTAGTGTGTAACAGCCCCCTCTGTGCCTTGTTTCATCAGCTCACTAGTTTCCAAGTGAGGAAACTTCTCGCTATCTGCAAGGTCCCAATCTTCAAATTTCATAGTGGGAATGTGGCCCATAGCCACTCCGTCCAATAGAACCCTCTTGAGGAGGGACAGGGTGTTAAGTGTGCTTTTAACAACATCCAAGTCATTAGGTACCTTTACCCCTCCTTTTGACAGAGGGACATACATGGGAATTTTTATTGCAGCACATCTTGGCTAGATATCTTCTCCCATCTCTTCCTCTGGTTCCATCTCTTCGACAAAGGTCAAATGATCATGTTCCTCATCATCACTCTCAATATTAACTATTTTTCCTTCTTCTTCCATCGACAGTTTTCCAAACCACGGATTTCACGGAGACATATGGAGTACTCCTGCTACCTATGGGTCCTTCTTGGGCCTCAACATCTCGGGTTATTTAGGGATTTCTGGTGCATCCCCTATCGGTGGTGTAGGACTCCAAGTAGCTCCCTTCGTTGTCGACATGATTATGATTAGGGACTTCTGTGTATCATTTGGTAACGCTTCAAACCATGGGCTTGCTCTTATGACCTCCTCATTCATTATGTTCATACCTACCTGATAACGCAACAATTTTATTCAAAAATTCCAAGGGTTGTTTGGTGGAGAGCTATCTGTGATTTATAGACCCGTTGAAATTCAAATTTGGCCATCCCCGCATATTCTAGCTCATTAAAGCTAGACTGTCGGCAGATCATTCCAAATCTAGTTCTGACTTTATGTCTTAAATGCCCATCACCCACTTCTTTTTTCCTTAACCTGGATGTCTTGTCACGAACATTGATGTCAACGGTCACTTCCTTGTTTATCTGCACAGTAGCATAGCCCCTTCTGCGCTACCATGACCCTTGTGACATACTGACCCTGTGCGCACCCCTCCTATCACATAGCTTCGTAACAATCTGTTTTATAGTCCTGCACTCTCTTTGAATTGCCTGAAGTGCTCAGACTGTCTCTTCTTCGACTAGTCAGGTGGTCACACCCCCTTGGTGCACCACTATCACATATTGATGAGCAACCCATGACACGGTTTCTATTCTCGCTACTGGAAGTGGTACACTATCTTGATTTCCCTTGAGGGTGAGGAATTGCCTTAACCATGGCATTCGACCAATTACCTTGTGGTCATACTCCTCCAATTCATCCTTAGGTTCATGCGTATCTAAGTGTAATTTTCCAGGTTTTTTGTTCAGAAAGCCCTCCTTTAGTTCCTTTTCCATCTGTTTAATCTCCACGTCCAACATCATATTCTTTGTTCTGAGTAGTGTCCTGTTTCTTTCTAGTTCCCGAAGTTGCGCATTCCCTTGTCGAATAGCTTCCTAAATCCCTTCATACTGTTTTTTTCATGGTCTTATGAGTTCTTCAGTCCAGACATCATGCATTGTTCTCTTCATGTCCACGGCCTTGTGTAGAGGTTCTTCAAGGACCTCAGTTCTTATACCATTCTGCAACCTTGGACTTGACTTCGCGGCCAGGTTCTTGCATAGCACCGTAGATGCCCATTTGAACACTAGGGCATGCAGGTTCCCTTTTCTACATGGTATCCGCTGATCCTTATTCATGACTTCGCGTAGCTTGGCGAATGCTCCCCCCCCCCCACACACTTGGTAGAGCGATCCCTTTCTTCCTCCAATGCATCCTGTTTGGGCCTGCTATTGTAATACTTCTGCATGCTCGAATAGTCTATTCTGTATACATTTTTACCCATTTGCAAGGGTGTTCCTATAAGTTGTTCTATCCTTTTCCACCACGGGTTATTCCAAATTGTAAGTGCATTCGTCTTCTATATTTCAGCTAATTCCCGATATCCTTTTGATGTATATGCACACAACACCCATGCAAGCGATCTGCACTGTTGTCGTTCTGATATGGTACTTTCAAATTTGTCTAAGGGTCCATTCATTCTTGTTACCCCATCATCCATTGGCATTTCCCTTCCTTCGATTGTCACACACCGTAGGGGTTGGATCATCATGTTGCAATTCGGCGTTGTAACTTTGTGTAATCGGTTCTACCAACGTTCTATTTCTTCATCAGAATCCGAAGCATAGAAACTTTCATGCTCCCATGAGATTCTCCCATCTTTAGTCAGGTTCACCTGATCCTGTTCTTGTGTCGTTATCTAGTAAATGCAATCCAGCTCATTGTCACTATCATCTTCGTGCAGGTTCATTGTAGCGTGCCCCTTCGGCTAGATCGAGTCGAACTAGCACACATAGGGACTTTTTCTCGAAAATAATTTTCCACTTTTTGAGTTTGATGACTCCATTCATATCTGTGGCCCAATCTATCCCTAACAATGTGGGGTAAGGGTTGCTATCATCTGCAATCTCTATTACCTCAAAGTCGGTTTGTGTGCTCACATCTTCGATATCCACTGTTACCCCTTGAAAACTTCCCATGGGCATGATCCTTTGTTGGTTTGACATCTGTAATTGGATAGGTGACCACTATAACACGGGCCTATTCCCATGTCTGCTTTGGTAACACATTTGCGTCCAATCCTAGTTCTATGGTGACCTGATCCATCTCATATTCACCAATTTGCGCTGTCAACTGCATTTTCCTACCACTGCGCAATGCATGCTTTCCTAGCTTTCAGACTACGTGCAGTTCCCCTTACCCTGCGCACCTAGTTATCAACTCCAGTAATCCTTTAACTGCATTATTGTCACGTAGAAACTTCATGCATGTCTCTAAAACGGTAGTAAGCATAGAAGGATCCATTCCTGGCTCTGGTTGATCCTTACTACCTGAAGTAGAGGCCTCCGTGAAGCCCTTGTTAGCTTCCATAAACATTTCCTTTGCGTGTTCCAAGTCAAACTTAGGTTCCTTTGTAGGAGCCTTGCGAACCCATGTATCGTCCTCGGGTTTCTTTCCCTTATATTCACTGTGGCTGTGCCGCTTTTGAGCACCATGTTCATGTTGGGGTCTTCTTCGGGCTGTTCAGACCTCATCATTTGGAAATTTTGAGTCGAAGTGGACTGTAGCACCCTTTTCTCGCGCATTTGTGTGATCAGCATTAAAAAATCTACCATTTTATTATCAAACTGCTCACAATACAGACAAGATATTCTCGTTGGGTTGGTACAATCGCAAGCATAGTTCCATGGTCCTCCACAATTATAACAGATTAGTTGTCTGTAGCCCCTTCCAGGCCCCATTCCTCCTCATCCTCGTCCTCGCCCTTGAAATCCCCCACATGCTATTGTTGTGGCTGGTTCGAGGCCTCGTGTTTCTATCTGCATTTGATAAGATGGGGTCCTGTCCATCATTAGCTCATAACTCTGACACGTCCGCTCATCGTTGCCCACTCATCTACATAAATTGCAAAACAACTACTGTGGAGTCTGTGTATACTGCTGCAATAGGTGACAGTTGTCTGTTGTGTGCTTTCCTCCCACTTGATAGATCGCACACTAGAGCACGGGTGCTGCACTTGGCCCTGCCTGTGCCTCTGGTCTCAATGACATTGGTCCTCCTCCCATCAAATAGGTCGCAAATACTAGACAATGATCCTTATCGTGGCCCTAGCGTTTACATTTTATGCACCACACTTCTTAATGTGCTTCTAGCTAGGGCACCCTATCCTGTTTCAAACTCTGCATCTCCAAGCATAGGTTTTGTAGCTGCACATGGATTTTTGGACTCCCAACCTCAGATCTTGTATCAATGTTTCATGCAACCTCATAGCCATTTCCAAGGTTTCTGCCTGGGTTGAGAGCTTCTGATGTGATAGCGTCTTCCTCAGGTGTGGTGTCAAAGATGCCACAAACCATGGGCGGTGCTGTGCATCTATCATTGTCATATTAGCCTCGCGGATCGTACTTTTTAGCCTCTGATACAACTCCTAGGAGGTTTCACTTGGAAGCATTGTGATCTCCTTAAGTATGATAATCGACTGTGTTTCGAATTTCAGCCTGCTAAATTCTTTGTTCAACGCGATTTGAATCTCCTCTATTCCTGCATTTGGGTGATCATTCAAGTGTTTGATATACCAAGTTAGCGCACGGTTCTGCAACATGCTTACCAATGTGGCCTTCTTAATGTTATCATCCATAACCCTTTGTGCTTCCCATACTGCTCTTAATACAAACCAAAATTGATTTGGATCTTTGTTCCCTACTCCTCTAAATACAGGCAGCTTGATCGTGCTTGCCATGTTGAATTGTTGGTTTAGTGGAGGTGGTGTTGGTGAAGATGGAGGTGAAGGAGGCATCATGACTGGTGGTGTAAGTGGGGATGGTAACTACGTAATGCGTTGCCTTATCAAACTGACCGCACTCCTTGGAGAAACCCAAGCACTCTCTTCCTCGCTCACAAGCGAAGGTGAAATTAAAGGATTGTTTTGTAACCCTTCAATACCTTTGTAGACATTTTTGCTCACCATCGTTCCACTCATTAATGTATTCACATCACCCAGTTTTCAAATAACAATATCTTAATCCAGGTATTCAAAGATTTGATGTACTTACCTTGCGGTCCCTTGAGAAAACATCTTTCTGCTTCGATGTAGCTTATAGTCGTGTCTATCGCAAATTCGGTGATAAACCCTCCTATTATTTGATCGGGCCAATGGTCTACTGCCCGTGCGATCTTATCTTTTGAAGCCTCTAGCCTGCGCAACAACTCCGCAGTCCACACTATTGGTTGATCAAGCTTGCACCTTCCTTGGCTGTCGGCTAGCCTTGCGATCCAATCATACAGCTCTGAAGATAAGGTCGTGAAGAAGATTTCATGGATTTTCGTGTATACGTAGTGATCCAACCACCTCTTCTCAGATATTTGCGGGGTTTTGTTTTCTTGTATCACGAACTCGTGAAGCTTTTGATCCAACCAATCTTCAATTTCTTTCTTCGTAGGGTTCCATTGTTCCAACATCAGACATCCCTTAGGCAGATCCCAGTCTCATCAATGGAACCTTTTGTTGGCTTATTAGGGCTTAACCCAGGTTCAAAAGTGTTTTAGCCAAACAAATCCCGAAAGTATCGGCCCTTTCGACAACAATCCAGGGGCACGGACTGAGGTCTCACCCAAGGTATTATGGGAGGGTGTTGGAACCAGGTTTCTGCACCCTAGGGATGTCTTGATGAAGTCTAGATATTTCGCGAACTAGTCCTTCGCGTTGGCATACTTTCGTACCACTACCTTCTCTATGCAACTATCTTTGCGCGGTTTGGATGACAAACATGACTGAACATTACCCACTATAGTGCTTATTAGTATTATATATCTTGAGTTAAATTAAGTGGGCCCAATTTTTTCCTTTACCATTCAACATAAATAGACAAGTGCGTAACTGTAAACCTTAAACAGATGCATAAATCATAACAAAAGAATAACCACATATATCTATGAGTAGATGCATAATATTTCATAAACACTTATATTTTATTGGTCTTTCATTCCAGTACAATCCAATTCCACCCTACACACTCAAGTACAGGGTCCGCGCACACAGTTGCAAACTCTACCAGGCCTCTGTGCACACAGCTGCAGAGCCTCTTCTACAACTACAACCCTCAACTTGGACTTACATACTCAGAGTGATTATCACTTTTGGAAACCCATATAATTTCAGATCTAAACAAAAACTACCAAAAAACTAACCTCTACACCTTGAACCTTGCTCTATTTATACATTCCCATGGTCTGCAGACCATGGGCAGGCCGACTCTCTTTCTATTATCTTGCATTATTTTTGGGCAGATAACCCTTTGACCTGATTTATTGTACTTAGAGCTCCATGCACTTCGCGGAGCCTTTACAATACCATTACCCAAAAAATTGGGCTTTAAGCCCCAAAACCATTATGAGGGTGATCCGATGCCCAACAAATTCAATTTGTTATAGATAATTTATATAGTGTGACACGCAAGTACTACAAAGTAGTTGACACTTGCAATCAGTTACATATATAAAAAAACCTCGATGTCGACATGAACATTTTAGAAAATGCGATACACTTAAATGTGCAAATAAAGAGCTCAAAAGTATCATTCCAAAGAATCCCCACTAAATTTTAATGAAATCAAAGAAAAACAATTTTGAAAGAAATGAAAAACATCTTACAATTAATTTTACTTGTGAATAAGATTTGTTACAATTCCATGGGCCAACACCATGTCTTATAAATACCGCATTCCCAAAAACAATAAATTATTTCACAACCAAAATATTTTATAGCAATATGAAATTTTTTAACCATGGAGATTGACCCCCATATTACAATGGATATTATTAACTATTAAATAGGATTTGTTACTATATCATGGACCAATACCATGACTTACCAATAAAACATACCCTGAAAGACATGAATTATTTCACAATAAAAATATTTTATTGACAACGCCAAAAGTTTCTTAACCATGGATATTCACCCCCACTTTACCATATATATTATTAACTTGTAAATAAAATTTCTTATAATATCATGGGCCAATACCATGGCTTATCATGAGATCCTTAACCGTGGATATTCACCTCCACTTTTCCATTCATATTATGAACATGTGAATAGATTTTGCTACAATACCATGGGACAATACCATGGCTTATCAGTACTACATGCCAAAAAATCAGAACTTATTTCACATTCAAAATATTTTATAACAATATGACAAGATTCTTAACTATGAATATTCACCCCCACTTGAAAATGGATATTATTAATTTGAAAATATGATTTGTATAATACCACGGGCCAATACCATGAATTATCAATACCACATGCCCAAAAACCATAAGTTATTTCACAATCAAAATATCTTATATTAATTTAATTTGACAACATTTTTTCAATGAAATCTAAAAGGAAAAAGGTTATAAGTAGTTTTGAGATATATCTAAATCCTCTATCTCGTGACTACTAAAAATATTTCTATAGAAATTAAATCAAGTTTTTAGTAAAATTAAAAAGTGAGAATACTTTTATGTATAATGATGTGAAATTTATAGAATATAAATGACATTATGAAGAAACAACATAGATCCATCCTAACTAAGGATCCAAGCGATGAGAGCAAGCAAAGTGACTATCAATAATGGAGGAAAGATAGAGCATGATTTGTTTCAGTTTTTCATTATTGTATTTTTCTTTGACATGATTCATCGAAATATAGGTTTATTATTTTACAACCAATGCAACTTTTTTAATTTAGATACTTCCTTAAACACAACACAACGCAATAAAAATTAAAAGAGAGAAGAGGGGGATAGTAACAATGTTAGATGGCGGAGAGAGAGAGAGAGAGAAAGAGAGACAGAGAGAGAGAGAGCGGAGAAGAAGAGAGAGAGAGAGAGAGAGAGAGAGAGAGAGAGGGATGAAATAAAAAAGGCATAAAGAGATAAATGTGGAGAGAAAGAGGGAGTGACAAGGGAGAGATTGAGAGAAAGTGAGGTAGAGAGGAGATGAGGGAGGAAAGAGAAGAGGAGAGGAACGAGATAGGGAGAGCATTGAAAAATGTAATTAGGTTTGTTCTTCATAATGACTCATGTACTCTTGATATTTTATATTTGATGTAAAAAGAAGAAGGAGAAAAATAATTATTATTTTATAAGCATGGGTTTCATGCTCAAGTTAACTAGGTCAAGAATGTTCTTCATGCTTTTAGGTATTTTGAAGTCAAAATATTACTTTTCATAAATCAAGAGAGTCATTATCATGTATATAATATCCTAGTGGCCATTTTGCTTCAGAAGAGAAGATTACCTTTGTGTTTAAAGTGTCAAAAGATTCCTCCAAAACCAAGTCGACCTATCTTGAAGAACTCATACTAGGAAGGCCTATTTGACCACATGGAAATTTATTTATTGTAGTGAAGAGACTAGAAGAGAAGAATAATCCTTAGCGAAGGAAGGAAGACCTAATTCTTAACTATTTCTTCTCATATGTGCAAAAAGGACAAGAGTTTTGACCTATTGTAGGGCTAAAAGATGCAGAGCGTGTTGCAACCCTACAGTTGAGGGCCCAAAATATGATTTGACCAACAAAATAGAAGTTTGAGTTTCATTGAATTTGTTGGCTTAAGATTATATCAAGAATTACTTCTTGGAAGGATGACTTGGTTTCTTAGATCAAATCTTTGTCTTGGTCTAAAGGTCTTGAAGCTCTCATTTTGTCTTGGTTCTATAAGAAGAAGAGAATTTTAATTTGGTTTTCCCCTAGGGGAGGGGTTTTCCCTAGCTGATATCATACATACTACGATGTATTATTGTTGTGATATTCATGTTCTTTATGGCTTGATGGTTTCTTGATGAAAATAAGACATAAGAAGACAATATAATTAAAAATTATCACAAGTTTTTATCAATGTAAGAAAATATTTTATGCCTTTTGATTTTCTAACGGAGAGAAGGGGAAGAGAGAGAGAGGGAGACACAAAAAAGGAGGGGAGAGTGATAAGGAGATAGGGATTGAGATAATGAAAGAGTTTGAGGGAAGAGGGAGAGAGAAAGTGATGGGGGGAGAGATAGAGGGATGTGGGAGAGAAAGGAAGGAAGATGAAGGAAGAGAAGACTCAAAAGGGAGAAGGTGAGAGAGATGGAGTTTGAGGGGAAGAGAGAGTGAGGGAAGAAGAACAACATAGAGGGAGAAAGGTGGAGAGAGAGAGGGAGTGACAAGGGAAGGATGGAAAGGGAGTGAGGGAGACAGGAGGAAAGAGAGAGAGAAGGAGAGATAAAAAGAGAAGGAGAGATAAAGAATTGTACATGTAGTTTGTAATATAAAAATAACTTGCGTTTTTATTTGAGATGATAATGTTAATGACTATTTTGTCTAGATATAAATAAACTATTATAGGTGAGCAAAAATATGTAACATAAGAGAAAGAAAAGTATTATATCGAGACAGATGATTTAAAAAAAAAAAAAAAAATAGTAATAAAGGGAGATGTGACACATGGACATATTTGGCATGAGATAAGACCTAAGAAATCTTGCTGCGATGAAAACCTAGTTGGAAGGGAGGCTCCTCTATTATTTTTCTCTAATTAGAAAATGGTTGCAAGTACAAAGAATTATGGCTTGTGGTTGATGGGATAAGATAGTGCACAAATCATCTCTATGTGTTGTATATCCTATCCCTCTTGGCTAATTTTGTGCATCCATGGAACAAATTCACTCGAAATAATGGAGCCCATTTTCTTCTGAGTGACCCAGTTATACTACAACCTGATAGCCTAATAGTGGCTAGGTTTGATTACCTCATCTATTAATGAGAGTTACAATATATATGCTTCTAGAGTCTTGTTCATTGTAATAATGTGTCTAGCCCATTTTTCATGAATAATGGGGGATGAAATAACATCCTCTCAAATTATTGTGGTGAAATAGGAAGGTCAATTTCTGAGTGGCGTAACTTTGACATATGAACTCTGGTTGATGCAATTCATTCACCATTAGAAAGGTATTTGTGTGTACAATAGAAAAAATTGGCGTGACACTAAAGTGACAAAATTTTTCCGTTAAAACAATGTCATTTAATGCCTACTAGTAAAAAGGCTCGTATGGGTTGATTCTTCCAATTTTTTCATTTTGAAAGCATCGAGATGGATGAAAAAATTTATAATGATCAAATCCATATCATAAATTGGCGGTATTTTAGTTTTCCTCTTAAATATGATATATCGTTTTTGCTAGTAGACAATGGTTTGTATTGTTCTGTCTTGTGACTAAATTGCTAATGAAACAATTTTTCTTTTCTTATAACTTCATTCATTCTTTTTTGGTTGTAAAATTCAATTTGATTCTATTATAAGGAGGGTAAGCATCATAGGTATCTCTTTACCTTTTCCTTTTCTCGCCAAAGGTAGGGTACATACATCAACAACCTTAAAATTTGGTGGTGATGTCATCTATATTCATACTTCCCAGTTTCAAATCATGAAACTCCTTGGCTCTATTATCAATGTATCTTTCAGGTAAATATTGTTCCTCAAATATCTCCTTAAAATTTTTCCACGTTGTCTCCTTTTTCTTGATTACATTATCAATTTGGTATTCTCCCACTAAATATTTGATTTGCCATTTAATTGGTATGTAGTAAGCCTATATTTTGGGTTGTTAGAATACTGATAAAGATGAAAATATTTTCCTATATTACTCAACCATGTGTTTTTTTCTTTTTAGAATCTCCCTAAAAAATTAATGGCATCAATCTCTTAAACTCCCATTGTAGTTCTTCTAGATTGTTCTTTTTTGCTCATAGTGTTTGTTCATTTTGTTCACTATTGTCTAATGACTTAGTGGTCACATTTAATATGTCATTTTCATTTGACAATTCATTTCCTAGATTAGGTGGATATTTTATTTTTAAATCTTCCTTTTGTTCCTCTGGAATCCTTTCCTTAATATTATAGTTCTACCCATTATTTTTCAATTTTTTTTTTTTTATTGTTATAACCTTTTAACATTGTTGCAGTCATCCTCTATTGCTCTTCTTAAATTTTATATTACTCTACCTACATCCTCAATAGTTGTTTGTTATCTGTTCTATGCTTATCTATTTCGAGTTTGCATCCTTCTAACAGTTTTTTAAAGGACTTACTACATATCTTGGATATCTTGATTCCTAGAGATTGGTATTTCAATAGATATCCATTTTCATGATTCTTTACCTCGATTATGTTCGCTCCATTCATGGCTTCACTACAGAGCCTCTCCTTCTCGCTCCACAACCATTTAACATGTAAGAATTGTAAAAAAACTTATTAGTTATCCTATTTTTATTTTATTTGTTTGTTTTATGCCCATGTAGGTCCAAGTGTTCTAAACCAATTGTTTGATACCATTTCTGATACCTCTCTTAATAACTCGCCTAATTTTATTTATTTTTTTGGTTTTTACAGAAGATATAACTTAGCGTATGGGTTTTCCTTATCTAAATTTATTGTTGACTATAGGTTGACTTTTGTTACCTTATAAATTTTGATAAAAAATTCACTCTACCATGTCATTTGGTGACTCATTGAGTCACAATGGGGAAGATTATATGTTAAACCCACCCTCTTATCTTTTCTCCTTCCCTCAATTGATTTTAGCAAGGGTTTATTTTCTACTAAGGGGATATGTGTTCAGTGTAGTGTCTCACATGACACTTGGGTTACATTTCTCCTTAATTATCATTGTGTTGATGTGCTCAAACATTATTTCGGTTCTTAAATAATTAACTAATAGTGATTCCCCTTGTTGTCCTAAATGTAATGTTTGCTATGGTCTTAATAGAAACCTTTTTTGTCATTTTGAAAAAAGGTGATCTGAAGCTTAGATATAGGTACTTGACATGTGGAAATTAGCACATTTTAAAATTAGGGTTTGAACATATCCTTTCAGAGTTAAGGTTCTCGATTTTTCATTGATGATGATGATGATGGTTGTTAACGTCCACTCAGACCAAATTGGTCTATCGGACCTACAATTTTCTTAGTTTTTAATTATCTGGCTTCTCGTCTTTCTTGGTGAGATTGGCGTTGTAGCTTTCTTTTTTTTCTCTACGGTCTTCCAACTTCCTTTATCTTGCATCTCCTTCATCTCTTATGATTCTTGGGACATTGGTGTCTTAGTTTGGTGGTCTATTATGTTCGTCCTTTCAAAGATAGTCTGAGAGGAAGTTTGGTCTAGGAGATTCGCTTTGCTGTTAAATGAAGATTTATTTTGTGCAATATTCGAATCCTCATCGTTGTTGATTTGTTGGGTGGGGCTTTCTCCCTGCTTGTCTTGAGAGTTATTTCTTTCTTGCTCGATTTCTTGTGATTCAGAGTTTTCTCTAGAGTATTCTTCTTTGATAAGTTTAGTGTTCTTTTTGTGCTCCTTCCCACCATGTAGATTTGTGGTGGTTTTTTCTAGCAGAATCTTTTTGGGAGGCTTTTCGGCAATTTTTGGCTAGCTGGCATGTCTCAAAGCAGGATCAACATCTGAACAGGACACTTTCATAATCGAGTTTCTCGTTCCACTCATAGTCTTTACTTGTTAGGTTTATTTCAGCTGGGAATCTGACGCTGAAGTACATTTCCACACAAATGCGTGCATAGGTGGTTCTGGCATATTCCTCTATTTCTGGTCACCTGCAGTAAAATTTCCCAATTGCATTTCCAATGGATTTTAGTGAGGATAGATTCTAGAGATGCAAAGATAGATCCTACAGATTTCCAATCTTCTTTCTGACTATCTATGTTGTTTTTCTTCATTCCGTTACTAATTTCCTACAATCCATTTCCATCATTTTATTTTTAGTTTCCCTCTTCCCTCTTATGCATCCCAAAGCTTAGATTGTAATCAACCGGAATTTCCCACATCAAGTTTTATTCTTTGTGTGAAATATAAAATTGGATTAACATTATCTTTCTTGCACTATGTAGAGGATTTGAAACAAATGGGAAACAATGTGGGTAATATCTACATTTTATTATATCTATTTTTGTTTTTCACTTTCATTTCATCTTTCTAAGACACTAAATTCTTCTTAGCATGGTTTGGGCAGGAGGTTTGTTATTTGGAGGCAAGTTTCTGATAATGCTAAGATACAAACTAAGGAGGGGATGTATGTCATCCCATGGAACTACTTCCCAAATACTTCCCTCGATACGATGACGAAAGGATTGTAACTTCCTTCCCTTACTTTGTTTTTGATATATCTCATTGAATGACTTCTATTTTCACTTATTGTAAATGGGGTCATTTTCAGCTATCTCTATTCTATATGGTTATTGGATCTCCATAAGACAATTTTTGTTTGTAATGTAATACCTTGGAGAGGGTTAACACACTAGGACCCCGTTCTTCATACTTATAACTTTATTTATTCATTCCCTTGGAGAAATGGAAACACATCATTTAGTTTAATATTTTTCTATGGTTATTCACTAATGGGTTCTTTTGTAAATCCATTTAGCAATGGAGAGGGTAAGGGTATCATACCATAGCCTTACGATTATGCCATTATATAATATTAATTCTCTTTACAATGCTCTAAATGTGTATAACTTCTAATACCAAATGTATGCATTGTTTATTATTCTCCAGACCTTTGACTTTGAGATCCTATTTGAGTTTTGGTCCCTCACCTGCCCCCGCCATATATTTATAATAAAAATAAATTTAGGGTTGTCCTAAAGGAATAATGACCATGTGTTTCTCACATTATGAATGTGGGTTTCCCTTTGCATTGTAGCAAGTCTAGCACTGCATAAAAAATGTTTTTTGTTTTTGTTTTTGTTTTTATTTTTGAAATTTAAAATTTCGGGACATTACAACCATAATTAAAATAAACATATCTTCAGAAACCAAAAGTTAAAGAAACTTGTGATAATAACAGATAGTAAACTATTTTTGTTATGTCCTCTTAAACACATGTAATACCGAATCAAATGTTAGCTAGATAGTTTTCATTAAATGGCTCATTGAAAAACCATCAAATCCCCCAAGAATTCATTACTTGAAATTCCTTTCCTCACATATGATAACAACATAAGAAAAATATTAACCCTATAAAATCCTTAGCAACATAAATTCATTCAATATAATTTGAATAATCTTTACTTAGTATTGCCGCCTGAGCTAGTGTCATAGGGTGAAATGAAAACCATGCACCTTGTGGAAATAAGGTGACATGAATAATCAAATAAGTGTATTGCTGAAACATTGTCTATCGATATGGAAATATCTGTCTGCAAAAATAAAGCAATGTTGAATGACAAGTCTCGGATGGTCAAATATTTGATTAGAAAACATTGTGCAATTATCTTGTCTCATCCGAGACATCCAACTGTGAAGTTGTTACATGCATGGGTTAGAACCATGTTTCTGATGCTTGACACGTAGAAAGTGAACCCGCACACTGTCATCACCATTAGTGGCTCAGGAAAAAGGGTCTAAAATGTATAGTGGATGTTGTGAGCTATAATAGAGAGGTCCACATGTCATATGATGTGAGG